>JAEUBA010000229.1:0-20859 GCA_018257865.1 Stereocaulon alpinum | reverse complement strand
AGAAAGGTTTCTTTCGCGTCTAGAGGGCCTTTAACCCCCCTAGATTTCCTAATAATATAAGAGAACACCCTTATTAGTATATATAGATACTAGAATAGGCGTATAAATCAATCAATCAATTAGTAAAGGAGCTATATAGACCAACTTTTTATCTATACGTAAAACTACTTTATTAACGGCCGGCTATATAGCTATATCTACGGTCTTTATAAGGACTTTATTAAGCCCCTATATAAATTATTCTACTTTTTATAAGATATCTAATTTCTGGGTCTTACCGTTCGCGTATACTTTTATACCGAAATTAGGCGGATAGGCACGTAGTTATTCGTCCTCTTCGTTATCTAAGGCTATTATATTATAGTTTAGTATAGATTTATTAAGATTAGTATTAATTAGTAAAAAAGGGTATAAAAGATTAAAAGTCTATACGGAAAGGAAATAGGTTAGTACGAAACTAAAATAGAGATATACTTAACTAAAAGACTTTATATAGCTTTACTATTATCTGCGTTATATTATATTACTCTATATTAATTGATTGGTTTATACGCCTATTCTAGTATCTATATATACTAATAAGGGTGTTCTATTACATTATTTGTAAAACTAGTAGATAGTACACGTAGTATACCTTTCCTAGCCGTAAGAGAAACTATAGTATAGTACCTAGATAAAAACTCCCGCTTATCCTTAATAATATAATTACTTTTGGTCTAGGGATTACACCCTAGGCCTCCTTAACACCGGTAACTCTTAACTATATTCTTCAATATTATACTAAGCGCTCTATAACATTATTTCTAATACTAACTATAATACACGCCCTTCGTACTATACTTAGCTCTTAAGGACCCTGCTATATTCTTCTATATCCTTCGACTTTATTATAGCGCTAAGCGCCCTATAACTTTCTTTAACCTTTACTATATTAATATAGGGGGGGGGGAGGAGGGGGTATATAGCCGTCCTATAAGGGTTCGAGTTATTAGCGCTAATTAGTAGTGTTTATTAGTATCCGTAGTAGTACTAGATTTAGCTGTTCGGTGGTTTACTAGTTAAGGATATAAGAAAGGGGGGAAGCTATATACACCGCCTAGGAGGCCTATACTTATATAAAGAATCGGATAGTATAATATCCCGCTGGTTATATTAGATAGTACTTACTTCTATCCTTATATACTTTACTTTAGGGGGGAGCTAACCCTTCAGCTTATAATTATAGTTATACGGCGCCGCTTATACTAAAGGCTCGCCTAGCTACTTAGATAGGGGCCGTCCTTTTCTAAAATACGCCTTCTAATTTATAACTTAGTATATCCTTCTCTTAGTCCTATATACCTATAACCCTAGCCTTCCCTTAGGATAGACTGCGCGTTAGTCTTAACTAGTAGATATATATTAAGCGCACGTAGATATTAGATTTTTTAAATTAACGGCTAGGTAGGTATTACCTATACTCTTTACTTATTAGGCTGAGATACTATACCTAATACTAATTCTTACTGTCTAGTCTCGATCGTAGGGGAGGTATAATAGTCGTAGTAGAGTTAGGGTAGGTATTATCGCGTTACCTAAAAAACTCTATATAGAGTTCTCAGCAACTACGCGACGTCTTAATATCGTTTAACCTATAATATATTAGGGGAGATATCTCAGCTCTGAATAGGTATTCAGGTTCGTAGCTAGCACCGCGTATAGGTATATCTCCATCGCTAGCCTATTACTCTATATAATAGTCTATAGTTCTATATAAAGCTTAGATAGATCTAGTAGGCTACTATATAACTCTATATAAGGGAGCCTATATAGGATCTGTATAACTTACTAATTATTAGTTATTATAGTATAAAAGTTTCTAAGTTCTAAATCGACTAAAGTATTAGTATTCTACTAGACTAGACCTATTTAGGAAATCCTATATAATTCTATACAGGTCTTTATGCACAGATTTGTATAACTCTATCCAAACACTTTAAAGCTATATTTAGTATAAAATTTCGCTTCGAAATAGCGACCCTCTAGTATTGAAGTGCTTTACCACTACCAAAATTCTCGTTTTCGACCCACAGGCCACAACCACCCTCTTCTTATAATATGAGCACCCTCGCTCCCTTTATTTATAAGCATTCGATCACTGCTATTATTACTAGCTAACAAATACACTAGGGTGCTCTGCAAACTTCCCCGAAGATACCTGTTTTCCCATCCCCGGTCGACGCATCAAATTTGACCTACGCATCAGTAATACCAATTCGACAGGCCCTCCGGGCGTCGCTCTGATGGACGGTGTAGCGTTTATGGGTTAGATCAAGCTCGGATATACGAGAGAGAGGCTTCTTGAGAGATTAAGCTATTTGCAAGAGCGTGATCCAATCTACGGAATACTTGACTCAATCGACCGAGAATTTGATTGACCGCAAGGCGGAGGCCTCTGCTGTACTGGAAAGGTAAGATACAACGACTTTTCTTATGATCTCCAGTCCAGTTCTTATCTATAGGCCCTCCTATTATCTCTTCTGCAAGATTACGTACTATACGGCTAGTAGGAGGGAGCCTACGATCGGTCAAGCTAGGAATATGCTTGATCAGGGCCTCTTCTTGCACCAAATTGAGCCGTTGGTGGTATTTCAAAGCTGCTGCTTGCACAGAGAGCGTTTGGCCGAGATATCGCTGACACAGGGTCGTATGGCCTACCGGATACTTTTCTGATGTCGCCTTGTAATTCGGCTTGGTCTGGTTGGCTGGATCTGCCATTGCAAGCTCCATTCAAGCATTGTGGGTGGATTGGCCATATTTGAATGATATTTGAGCTGGTATGAAAAAGTGACGGTTGAGCCAGAGTGGCGGTCGGGCTGGGACATCTTTTAGGAACGGCGGAGGAGTTTATGCGCCACCGAAGGCTCAATCTAGATATATTGAATTGAAGGGCAGCTTGAGCCGAGGTCGTTGAAGCCAATTCAGGCTCCTATCGTTAGACTCCTATTGCTGCGCCCCATACTCCCTTGCTGCTCCCTCAGTGCTCTCCCCTGCTCCCTCGTTGCACCCCCGTACTCCCTCGCTGCTCCCTCCAAAGCGGCCCTGCTCCCTTTCCCATCCTGACGTTCAAAGTGGTTTTGCAACGCGAAGAAAGGGGGGGATAACGAGTCATTTATAATTTGAGCCAGCGTTAGCTTAAGAATAACCGCGACCCGGAAAATATAGAGTAAGTTATAAGCCAACTCCCGTTTCTATGTATCGACTAATCGCCCCTCTCCCCTTTCTAAAGTTACAAAATAATTACGCAAAATCGCGTGCTAGTTGCGGAGCGGTACAGGTCAGCGGGAAAGGGTTTATATTATCTTATATGCACCAAGTAAGCCGATCGGGTAGTCTCGGTGGAGCACCAGCTAGAGAAAAAGATAGCTTTCTTGTATTGTACATCGTCAAAATCGTTCCAGATACGAACAAATTTCCAGAGCCTTCGTCTTGAGTAGAACTTGCATGCCCGCGTCCAAAATCTAAGCTCATGATTTCGAGGCCTTCTTCTTCCCCTTTTCTGCCTTATCTTTGCTGAGTAGCCTGGCTTTCTCACTCGGTAGCCATTGGTCCGCATCATCGGGATCGGTGAATTCGAAATATTCATCGCGGATGAACGTCAAAACCCTTTCGTAATTGTCTGCCGTTTCCTGGTCACCTGCTATGGCTAGGACCTCTTTTAAGTCGATACAAAGCTGTCTCGCCAGCTTAGACCACTGACAGTTTTCGATATACTGGCGTATCGAGTAGTGGAACATTCGGTTCCGCTCAGCGAATTCTTCGATTATCCATAAGACATGCTCAGCATCAATACCGAGAGTGCCGCAAGCTACATAAACATCTTTTCGTAAACCATACAAGTCCTCACCAGCTAATTCGTCGGCGATATTCACCCATGTCTTAGGTGGCTTAAGCTGCAGATGCGCTTTCTGTAAAGTTAGGTCGTCAGAATTGTGAGCCGTTGTCTTTAATCTGAGACGGATTTCCTGGAGTTCTTGACCTAGATAATCGCCATAGTTGCCCAGCATTTCTAAGCGTCTAAGCTTGGTATATTTAGCTAGATGGGCGTGCTCATCCGCAGATCGTGGTTTCAGAAAGAAGGCTGTGGACATGTAGACCTGATCAAGGGCTTGGACAACACTTCGTGAGGCTTCCGATGGAGCTTGTCCGGTCAGAGCTACCTTAAGCGCCTCCTTATGCAATGCTAGGAACGCTTCAGTCCTGGGCGTGATATTCCTTTTAGCAGCTGATATAACGTATTGCAAGCCTTTCCTCAGTCGCTCCTGATCGTACATGTCAAGATCATCTTCAGGCGGTAGGGGTTCCAGAATCTCCGCTTTATAGTTGGATAGTGGTTGTAGGAGAGCTGTGGTGCTGGCTCTTGGTCGCTTCTTGGATGGTTGTTCGTCGTCTGAGCCGTCTCTTTCACGTACTCGCTTCCTCATTTCCTCTCCATGGTCATCAGGTATGATGGCAAATCGGTCCATGATAGCGCTTGAGGTAGCTCTTGTAGTGTGGATGGTGTTCGGCGAATTCGAATCTGTAGCTGTGGGATCGGTAGGTGGCGAGCTAGGTGGGGTATTCGATTCTGCAGATGCAGACAATAGACGGCTAAAAGACGCCTGGCGGAGGAACTCCTGGATCTTTCAATAATCAAATGGCATTGAAAACATATCCCGTTGCTACCATGTTATCATATGGAGTGGTGTAGTCTAGTAGTGGTAAAAGCTGAAGATTGATTCTGCTACGAAATTCTAGCTAAGACCAATGCTGCGGAATGGTTCCGAGTATTGGCGGGCTAGTAGTTTAGGCTACTACGGAATGATTCCGATATTAACGAGCATCTCAGGCCCTAATCCGCAACAATTACTAAAGATCTGGACGCGACGATAAAGAGAAACCTTAGCTACCCTCTACTAGTCCTTCAGGTTCGATCTACGCTTCGAAGAAGACTAGATTGTTAAGTATAAAGTATCTAGTACCTTAGTATTAATATCGCTCCTTACTCTATATACTTCTTTTCTATCTACTTATCGCTAAATATTATAAAGGCTAGCGACGCCGGCTCTAAGCTAGCGTACTAAGGTATAAGAGACGTAAAGTTACTAGATTTAGGTATTAAGTAATAGATATAATTATATTACTTAGTAGTAGAGTAGTAGTAGAACTAATTTCTAAAGATCTCTAAAATATAGGGGAGTTATAAGGCGGAAGGCGAATATTAGTACTAGGCTATAAGGTAGTAAGTCCTCTTTTTATATAGAGCTACGTAGCGGCTAGGTACGTAATTACTATTATAGGGTTAATAGATAGGTAAGTACGAGTATAATTTATAGATTACTAGTAGAGCTAATAACTATTACGATCCTAATCTAAAGGCCCTACTACTAGTATAGAGGTAGCGTATTAGTATAGAGATAGCTTAGTATACTAGTTAATACGGTTCCCGAGTAGGGACTAGCGGCGAGCTAGCCTTAGGGGTATTTAGGCTTATAAGCTTACTAGCTCTTTCCTTTCTTCTTCGTTCTATTTTCTAGATACTAAGCGTAGCCTATTAGCTAAATCCTAATATAAGGTAGTTTTCTTTAAAGCTACCTTCTCCTATAATTACCTTTAGGCGAGCTATAATATAAAATAGGACTAATACCCCCTCTACTATAAAGTATTATATCTTACCTATTCTTCTAAACTAAGGCTAAGCTTAGTAAGCTACCTATTAATAAAGAGTACTACCTACTTAATAAGTAGGTATCTACTAATTAAATAATTAGTATATCTTAGAGAAAGCTAGATCCCTATTTTTTTAAAACCTCTAACTACTTTCGTATTAATACCTATACTCGAAAAACTCTAATAATACGCGTACTACTATACTTATATACTACCTTATAAGAGTATATACTAAAGCGTACCCCCTAACCAGCTAGGATTTCTATCTACCTTAAGGAGTTAATCTTTAGTATCTATACCTTCCTCTTCTAACCCTAATAATCCTCTACTATTAATTAAGAATTCTAAACTAGAAGCCTTAGAGGACTTAAGCTTAAAAGATATCTTTAGGGATATTAAGGATAACCCCCCTACTAAAAATACTATTACTATTCCCCTATTAAGTAATAGGATAGCTAACTAAATACCCCCCTTTACCCTAGCTTAGTAAGCTGTTATTACTACTATTATTATAATAGCTTTAGCGGAATCCCGATCTTAATAGGCTACCCCTACTCTAACCCTACCTCTAAATAATCCCCGCTAATAAAGATCCCTTACTACCGACCTTTAGCTATTAGTAGACTACTATCTTCTTAAGCCTATACCTAGCGGGATAGCTATTAAAGTATTAAAAATTAAATACCCCCGATCCTACTTTAGTAATTATACGGGGGAGGTTAAATATAATATATAGAAAATAGATATAAAGATCTTTATAGAGGAATACCCTACTAATTTTTAGGATAGAGTTAAGTAAGTCTCTATATACTATAAGTATACTATAGGAGAGGCGAAAACCCTAATCCTTTAATATATAGATCCGACCTACGTATCCCCTATATACAATACTACTAATATATTAAAGGTACTAGATTAGCGTTTTTTTAATTATAACTATATCTAGTCCGCTCGCTATATATACTATAAGCTTAAGATAGGATCTATAACCTATATATTACGGGTAACCCCGTAAGGTTACGGGCAAGGTACGTAATAGGGTTAGTAGGTAAAGGACTATTAGGAGAGGACTTAGTAATATAGGTAATCTAGGGTATATTAGGTAGATTATAGAGTAATATAGGAGATATAGGGCTAGATTACTTAGATTAGGCTAGGGCTTAGTATAATTAAGGTAAATATATAAGGAAGGGTTTTCCTTTAATAGAATATTTCTTATCTCCTTATATTTAACTTATATAATAGAAAGGAGTCTTAGCTAAAGATAATTTAACGACTATCTATCTCTATTACCTTTTAATACTTAATATACTATATAATTTACCCGTAGGAGTTAAACTACCCTATTATACTTTAAATACTATACTTTAGACTATATAGTATAAGCACTTCTAGTTCTACCTTAGGGGAGAGACGGCGCGTTATACCTAAAGTAATAAGTAGATTTAAGGGGAAGGACTTAGCTTTAGTTTCTAAGAAAGGAATTACTATTAGTAATAGAGGGATAAAGTTACCTACCCCTACTAAGTTCTCTAGTAGGAAAGGAGGATTAGATACGTTTCTTTAATAAATCGACCTATATATAGCCTTTAATATATTAAGCTTCTCTACTATAAAAGCTAGGAATATCAATTAATTGATTTATACGCCTATTATAGTATCTATATATACTAATAAGGGTGTTCTCTTATATTATTAGGAAATCTAGGGGGGTTAAAGGCCCTCTAGATACGAAAGAAACCTTTCTAGAGTTACCCCTTCTAGCTAAAAACTTTCGCTTATTAGCTTACTTATTATTCTACTCCGCCTATCCGACCTCGCCGCTAGGCTCTATAACACTAGTAATAATAATCTCCGTTACCCTAATAGGCTCTATAACACTCTAGTAGCTCCGCCGCCTTTAGCTTCTACTTACGCTTAGGCTTCTTTATCTTTAGGGTTTTTATTACCGGTTCTACTCCGATAGGGAGTTTAGCAGCGAATTATCTATAGGTTAAACGCGTCCTACTTATCTAGGACCTTACGCCTGTTTTACGTATATAGGGCGTAGATTTAGGGTAGGTAAAGCCTCTTACCTAAGCTAATTTATAGTTTACTCCTTAAGTATATACTTATTAGGTATATCCTATACTATATATACTAATATACGTATCCGTTCTCTTAGGCTATATAGATAGTATCCTTTTATATACTCCTATAAACCTACGGCTATCTAGCTACTAAGTAGCTATCCGCTAGGGGTTAGAGCCTAGTAAAGGGGTAAGGTCCCTAGGGCTATATATATATACCTTAAGTCGCTTTAGGGTTAAAACTACTATAGTCGCTACTATTATATACTACGCCCTATAGGCTCCCTATAGAAAGCCTATTTTATATTACTTATAAAGGTCTCCCTTAATAACTAGCTATACTAGTATAGGCTAATTATATCTTATAAGAGTAGACGTATCTATATACCCTATAGCTTTAGCTATATATTTACCTAACTCTTACTAACTAAGCTCTTCTATAATATTATAGGCGGTACTATATCTACTACTACCTTTACTCCTAGTAGCGGCTTCGGGCCTTAGTATAAGTAAGGTACTTTATTACTTCTTTCCTATCCTTATTACCCTAACGCGCCGGTCGGTCTAATAAACTTAGAATAGGGTTAAGCCTAAGGGTATTCTATTATATAATTAGAATAATATTATATCTACTAGCTCTATAAGGCTAGCTTCGGGCCTAAATATAAATTAGGTAATTATATATTAGGTAGTTTTCCTATCCGATTTCCCTTATTACTACTATTATCGCGTTATACGAAGCCCACGCGTAAGCTTCACCTAATATAATAACGGCGTAAGACTAATTAGCTCTCCTATAATAAGATAGAAGGTTTATAGCTAGTACTACGTATAGGTTAATCTCGTCGCTAGCTAGCTAGGAATATATTTTACCTATTATACCTTAAAGGCGACGCTATAGTAGCCCTTTAACCCTAGCTTAAGGAATATCTTTTAATTTAAGACCCTAATATAATAGAGGATAAGTCCTTAAAGATTATCTTTAATAAAATATATATTAGGAACTTATTAAGGTTCTACTTTAGGGATAATACTAAAGAAAGAAGGCTAAAATATAAGCTTATAAATCTTTAGTAGAAGGGACCTATAATAGAATATATAGCGTAGTTTAGAGGGATTACCTATTAACTTAATTAGTTAGAAGACGCTTAAGCTGCTACGTATTAGAAAGGATTAAAGGATAAGGTTAAAGATAAGCTTACCTATTCTAATAATATTAGAAACTTTATATAATTAGTATCTAAAGTCTACTCTATTAATAATAGGATATATAAAAGGAAGATAGAATAGAAGTCTTTAAACCTAGTTACTAAGTTTAGGAGAAAAGAAAATATTTTAGTTATAAGAGCGAAATTCTCTAAGAAACCTTATAAGGGAAAGAAGTAAAAGAAGGACCTATCTAATATAAAATACTATAGATACTATAAGAAAGGATACTATTAGAATAAGTATCCTTAATAAGAATAGGTAGCTATAGTAGAGGATATAAACCTTAACTATAATAAATAGGAGCAGCCGGAATAACTAGTTTAGTTAACTAATAAAGAATATAATTATCTAAGTTAGACGGCTTACTATAATAATTTATACTAAATATACCTTAATAATAAGGACGGATTAGGATAATACTCCTAAAAGTTAAGATATTAGGTATCTATAGTAAATAGTAAAGAATACTTTAGTAAGGATTAAGTTAACGACCCCCGCTAGGAACTATCCTTAGGAAGCGAGTTAGGAGAGCTTATAGAGGGAGAAGCCTTATTAAATAATAAAACCCTTAATAGAATAGAGGCTTTAAGGTTAGATACCTAAAGGACTTAAGAAGAACTATTAGAATCCTATTAATAGTAATTAGAGTATATAGAATAGTAAGTAACTAATCTATATAATAAACTAAATAAGGTTAAGGTATATACTCGAAAAGTTACTATAGATAAACTAATATAGGTATTAATAGCCTTATTAAGTAATAAATAGGCTAAGAAACTAGTAGAAAATAGCTAATAGCTATTATTAGTTACTAAGTTTATAAGTCTTTTTAGGAGTTTATCTATAAGCTTCGCCTAGGATAAAACTAAGGGACTTATAGAGTTTAAATCTCTAGTAGCTTAAAAGATCTAAGAAATACTATAAAGGGATAAATACTTAGATATAGATAGTCTTATTTATTAGAAACTCCCTAAAGGATTAAGGTTCTTAAAAGACGGAAGCGTATTACTACTAGACTAATAACTTATTCTATAGGATTTATAGTTATTAATCTATTATTTAGATAAAGTAATTAGGAACCTCCTAAAGCGTTAGGAAAAAATCCTACTTAATAAGTTTATTAAGGAGGACCTAATTACTAGGGACTTTAAGGGAGAGTTTATAAAAAACTAGTAGATTCTGTAATAAATAGACTAAGTAGTAGAACTACTAAGAAGGTTAAATAGGTTACCTTAACTAAATTATATAATAATATTAGATTCCGGTTTTAGGTAAAGGTTAATAATATTCCGGTAAGGGTTATTATTAATAGTAGGTTAAGTAAAGACTTAATTAAACTAAGTTTTATAAGGAAATATAAATTACCTATATAAAAGCGCGAGCTATATATATTAATAAACTTTAATAGATTAATAATAAGGACTATTAATAGAAGTACTAAAATACTTAACTTAAAGATAGGATAAAAATATAAGAAGTATACCTTTAATTTAGTATTAGTGTTAGGAGTTGCTACGTGGTTGTAGAAGCCTACTTGCTTTGGCAATTGCCCTTCTTGCTAGCAGTAGGTACTACTAAGCCTTCTTACTTAGCAACTATAGATATCGCCCTTCGGGCACTTAGAAGTAGCAATAATTTATCTACTTTATACACTTACTTTATTATACCTAACATCTAGTAGCAACGGGTTATATATCTAATTAATACTACACTATTCCTTACAGATATAATTGGACTAATCTACCAGCTTTGCGGCTATTACTTTAGTATACCACCCCGCTAGCACTAGCTATATTGCAGCACTATCCCCGTCCTTTACTATATCATCCGTAACTACTATTCGTCTTACGTCGGTGCTCCCAGACGCCCTATTACTCTTATATTAGATTCGTTATTATCTATATTAAAGCCTTTAGTAGGCACGCCGACGTCTTTACTTACTATAAAGTGCTATTATCGAATATTAACGACCTACGACCCCGTATCCGCAGAGCCTTACTAGCAGGACTCGACCAGACTATAGAGATAAGGAAACCAAAAGTAGGAGCTATACTATAATCTAATTAACTAAGGTAAGGTATACGGCTGAGGCTACGCCTTTTTACTTATACTAGTTAGCTAAGCGAAAAGCTTCGCTTAGCAGGTACCTCTAACCGGAGAAATTCCCTCATAAGGAAGGGACCTCCTACCTTTTATTAGGACCTTACTCCTTTCACCTTATTAGCTGTAATAAGTTATTCGTTTTTACTTCCTACTAGTAATAAAAACCATTAATATTATTACTATCCTTATTCCCGGTCTTAGAGCTTAGCTAAAGTACTATACTCGCAGCGTTCCAGCTAGACTCGTTTATATAGACTAGTTATCAGCACGTTAGCTTAATCCCTAAGTACCTTTATACTATTATAGTATATATTATATCCTATTATCCTATTCCTAAAAACGTAACGCTATAAGTTCCTACTACTAGAATAACTCGTACCAGTTCTGTAGCAGCGTCCCGTAAGAGTTCGGTTTCTTTAGATACTCCTACTATAGCGTAGCTAGATAATTAGGCCGTTAATAGGTTATCCTTTCGTATAGACGTTAGATCTTTTAAGTAATGTATACGTCCTTTTATAATTACGCCGCCCTCTAATTCGCGAGAAGGCTCAGCTACTACTGAAGAAATCTTAAGGTTAATAGCTAGCAGTAACTCCTTAAGCAGCGCTACTGCCTAAAATTAATAAGATAATAACTACTAGGACTCTAGTTTCTCTAAGAAGTAATATAAAGTAATATAAGCTATAATAAGTACTACTCTTTCTAGGCCTTAAGTACCTACTAGTACTCCGCTAAGATCCAGCCCTCCTAGCCCTATCCTACTTTAAGATATTCTACCAGGCCGTTACTCCCTCCGTACGGATAATATTAGATTTTTTAATCCTAATACCGAAGGAGAAGGCCCTATTATAGGCGAGAAATATATTATTTTTTAAGACGTCTTCGCCTTCGTAGACCGTTTAAAGGAAATAAAACGCTAATATTTAGAATAGCAAGTGCTAGCCATAATTATAAGCTATCTTAAAGGCACTACTATTACCTAGTATACAGCGGAACTTTCAGATTTTAAACGTAATATACTAGAGGCGGTAAATCTCGAATAATAGATTAAGCTCTTAACTAGGCGTTTTAAGGAAGATATAGGTAACGCAGTTAAAGCTATATATTCTAAAAGATTTGTTATAGAAGATACTCTTAATAATACTATTAGCCCGCGTAAATATATATAGTCGATTTTTAGGCACGCTCGTACTACAGAGCTAGGGAACGCCCAGCTGATTATAGTATAGAATAACTTATATCCTATATTTCGAAGTCAAATTCCGCAGCCTACTTTATCGACGTCTATCTATTTATTCTTAGAGCAGTTGGACGCTAAACATACTATTTAGTATAACCTCACTATAGAGCAGGATAAGCTAAACCGCCGTATTTTTAGTAAAGCCGCCGCTAATAGAAGTAGTCAGTCTAGTTAGTATATAATAAACTATTAAGGAGGATTTTCTAAGCCTTAACCTTCCTTCCAGCGTAATAATTAGCGAAATTCGAATAATTACGGCTATAGAAATAACTACTCTTCGAATAATACTAATAGGTAACTATAGTATCAGCTTTAAAGCCAGCTATTTCCTTTAAAAGGAAACCTGCCTACCTACCAGCAGCCTCTATAAATTATAAGCGGAAACGCGTTAGATTCTAAGATCCAGTCATCTAATACGTTAGCTAACAGGAATACTAGGCGTAATACTAGACGTAATAACTACCGTAATCGTCGCACTGGAAAAGCCTACGCCGTCGATAAAGAAGAAGAAGAAGAAGAGAAGTATAATAATAATATTAGAGACTCTAGAGAAGGTAATTACTATACTAATAAAGACTTAGACTATAAAGAGCCCTGCGGCGAAGAGACGGAAGACTACTTTAGCGCTACTACTCTTAGCAGCCCTTCCTAAGTAGCATAGTATAAAGGGTGTATAAAGACCTTTAAGTCGAAAAATTAACTTCACTAATATCTTAGTAATTCTGGTAGAGGCCGTAAGGCTACTAAATCTTCTTATCTAGGCTTCCTACTAAAGCCTACGGTAGGTATCTCGCCGCAGCCTTCTACTACCGGCCTAGGGTCTAAAAAGAATAACCCTAGGCTTAGTAGCGCCTACCCTACTACTACTACTACTTCAGTTAGTCTTCCTATCACCAAATTGATGTCTAGCTTAGTAAAGGAAGTTAGTACTAGCTATACTTTTCGCTAGTACTATTACGCTATAATTAACCTCCAGCTTACTCCTAAACAAACTAAACTAAAGAAGGGTTATATAGACTTAGGCTGTTCTATTACCCTTATAGATAGAGCTTTCCTTAAGTCCCTACTACCAGACTATAAGATACGGACTATATCTACTCTAATTATAGTACGCGGTCTTAGGTTAAACCTATACTAGATAGCAGAATATACTATTATTCCTCTATACTTTTAAGGTACTAACTCAGCAGGTGCTAAGGTACTTATAATAACCTCGCCCTAAGAGATCTATATTATAGACTATCTTAAGGCTAATATTCTTATTAGTATAGATATTATAGTACTAGAGGCTATTAATATTATTATTACTAGGTCTATCGCTTCTATAGGTAGCTATAAAGTTAATATCCTAATTAAAGTCAAAAGTATTAGAAAAACTGTTCGCCTGCCTATATATACGAAATAGACTACGGTCGTTCCTCCGTAGTCTTAGGCTTATATTACAGTCTACTATACTACGCTCCTAGATCATAACTTCTTATTCGAACTATTAAATAGTATATTATTACTCTATACTTACTTAGTAGACTCCTCCTTACCTATAGTGCTGGTAAAAAACGACTCTAATATTATTATTATAGTTTTGAGGAACTAACGTCTAGGCACCGTCTATAACACCGACTTCGATAACTGCTACCTTATCTTATAGGAAGACCAAATCGACGCTGTTAGTCTAGTAACTCGTATTCCCAGCTCTAAATATTATAGTAGCTGGTTTAAGCGTATACTTAAAGTCTTAAAGCCTTCTGCGGTAGCTATACTAGCTACCTTATACTCCGCCTTCCCCGTAACTGAAACTACAGTCCTACCGAAGCCTAAAGATATCTCAGTTTCTGCTACCCCGAACGACGTAGTTATACTAAACGGAGTTATAATCTTCGGAAATATAGGATCCTTACGAACGGTTATTAATAGATTTCCCTCCCTCTAAGAGGAAGGTAAATTTACTAAGATCCTATAGGAGGATTAGATATATATCCCCCTAAGAGCTAACTAGGAATAAAGGGTTCCTAAGACCCCTTATATCTACCCCTTAAGTAATAACGCTAAAAGGGTTATTAATAAAGTATTCGATAAATTATATAGCTAGAAATATCTTAACTAGACTTTAGAGTCTACCCCCTTCAGCTTCTTAGTCTTTATTATCTAGAAGACGCTCCCTAACAGAAGTAGAAAAGGGCGTCTAGTTATTAATATTAGAGGCCTTAATATTATAACGCTCCCTAACGTATACCCGCTACTACTCCAATCCGACCTTATTACTACTGTTAAGGACTGCGGTTACCTTAGCGTAATTAATTATACGAGCTTTTTCTATTAATAGAGAGTATACCTAGAAGATAGATATAAGCTAACTATTATTAGCTATAGAGGCTAAGAGACGTTTAACGTTACTATAATAGGTTTCAAAAATTCGCCCGTATATATATAGAGATAAATTAACAGAGTTCTCCGCCCCTTTTAAGCCTTTACTAGGGCCTATATAGACGACGTAGTTATCTTCTCCTACTCCCTTAAGGAGTATTATTTATATCTGTTAAAAGTCTTTAACCTCTTCTAGTCTAATAGTATTTTAATTAACCCTATAAAAGCCTTCCTAGGCTACCCTTCTATCTACCTGCTAGGATAGAAGGTTAATAGCTTTAGTCTTACTACTACTAATAATAAGCTAGAAGCTATTTCCTAACTTAACTTTCCCCAGACGTTATCGCAGCTAGAGACTTACCTTAGTATAATAGGGTAGCTATAAAATTACGTTCTAAACTATACTGCTATTACAAAGCCTCTATAAGACTGTAAAATACTACTCCTCGCTACTGCTCCCCGCGTAGGAAACGAATAAAAAAATTTCGCTAATAAGACGCAGCTTAATAACCCTTCTCCTACGGAGTATACAGCCTTTTCTGCCCTATAGAAGGCCTTATTAAAGCCTTTATTCCTATCCTATTTTAACTATACTAGTACCCTGTACATCGATCTAGACGCTAGCAAAGTCTTCGGCTTCAGTATAATAGTATATTATATTAGCGGTTATATTAAAGATAGCGAATACCCTAAGCAGATATAAGTTAAGCTAGTCTTATTCCTTAGCCGTCTACTAAAGGATATAGAGATAAGGTACTAGCCTACTAAACTAAAGCTAGTAGGAATTATTTAGGTCCTTAGTAAGGTATAGTATATAGTAGAGTCCGCCCCTAGTACGATCGTATATACAGACTATAGCGCAGCTTTAGGTATTACGAAGTAAACTACCCTTACTATATCGTTAACAGCGAAGCTGAATCTCCGCCTTATTTAGGTATCCGACTATATTTAGCGTTTCCGTAACTTATACTTCCGCTATAAGCTAGGAAAGTAGTATATTATACCTAACGCCTTATCCCGTTTAAGTAGTTCTAGTTCTACTTATACTAATACGTCTAGATACGAAGGAGAACTAGATACCCTCTACGGCTTCGCCTATACTACTACTACTCTTATTAAACTATACCCCGACCTGAAAAGGTAACTATTAGACGGCTACGCGAAGGACCCTTCCTAATAAAAGGTTATCTATATACTAAACGCTAATAAGATAGACCCTAAGAATACTGCTATACTTCCCTTCTTCTATAATATAGAAGGCCTTATCTGGCGAAACGACGGTTCTATAGGCGATTATACCTTTAACAGTATAAGACTATATCTTCCGGTAGATAGGGCGTATCTTAAAATATTCTTTAACATCGCCTACTCCGAATCCTATATTAGCTTCGCAAAGATATTTGAAGTTATTTCTTAATAATAGTTTATCCGTTCACTATTACAGTACCTAAGGGAATATCTTCGACACTGCGCTAAATATCAGCTGTACTAAACTCGTCGTTATATAGAATATAGCTGTTTACAGCCTATCTTATCGCCTCCGATACCGTTCTATACCTTAGCTATTAACTTTATACTAGTATTACCAAAGTCTGCTAAAGGCTACGATAGCCTTATATTAATAACTTATAAGTTCTCTAGACGGGTGTTACTAATTCCTAGCAAGTATACCTTCACCGCCGCAGACTAGGCTAATCGTCTGCTATAATAACTTCGAAAAGTTAACTAAGGCCTTCTAAAGGTTATTATTTTAGATTATAACTGAAAATTCCTTAGTAAACTTTAGTCTGCTCTGTTCGATAGGCTTAGAGTTAAACTCTTATACTCTATAGCTTACTATCCGTAGACGGATAGCTCTTCAGAGTGTACGAACTAGATAATTAAGATTATACTACGGTTTTAGATATCTATGCTAAAGCACCCCTAATAATAGCCTGTTATAATTCCCGCAATCTAGTTAGTATATAATAATACGGTATCTGTTCCTATAGGCTATACTCCTAATAAGGTAGTCTATAGCTTTACCCCTAACGCAGCTTTAGACCTTACGAAGTACGAAAAGGATTCCTTACCCTCTACTACTACCGCTTAGCTGGAAGTATCTAATACTATAGCTTTCGCTCAGATATCTACTAAGTTCTATTATAATCACAAGTACTAACCCTAATTCTTTTAAGAAGGAGACTTTACTCTGCTATAACTCTATAAGGGATATAACATCCCTTCGAACCTTCTAACCGGAAGAAAATATAGTCAGCAGTATATCAGACCTTTTAAGGTACTTAATAGAGTTAGCAAGCTTACCTACCGTCTTAATATACCTAAGTATTAGAAGCTATACCCCGTCTTTTTAGTAGCTCAGCTTGAGCTATATCCTAATCCTAGTAATAACCTATATAATCGCCTATATCTAAATTATCTACCCGCAGTTACGATAGACCCCGCTAGAGAAAGGTAGGAAATAGAATAACTTCTTAATAAACGTATTACCCGTCGCAGAAGAGGAGGAAAGGGTATTTATATAGAGTATCTTATAAAATAGAAAGGATATAGGCTAGAGTAGGACGTATAGGTTAACGTTAAAAACATATAAGCGCCGGACCTAATTAAGGAATATAAACGATATATAGGCAGAGCTAATCCTAAGCCGCTAGTACCTTAACCTACTCGCCGCCGCCTAGGTAGGCTGCGAAAGACTGCTAACGCTATACCTGCTAAGACTCTGCCTGCTCCGCCTGCTCCGCCTCAACGCTGAGGTAGGCCCCGTAAGGATAGGAGTACCTAAGGTACTTAGGCTTTACTATATAGTTACTAAAGCCTTCTTACTTAGTCCTTACTAGCACTTATATCTTTATCTTTGCTAGTACGCGTCTATAGAATATACTTAGTAGTACTATATTCTAGCGCTTTTGCTTATTTTTAGCGCTCCTAACGAGGACGTTAGCTTTCTTTTTTAAAGGGGGTATATTATTAGGAGTTACTATATGGTTATAGAAGCCTACTTACTTTAGCAATTACCCTTCTTACTAGCAGTAGGTACTGCTAAGCCTTCTTGCTTAGCAACCATAGATATCGCCCTTCGGGTACTTAGAAGTAGTAACAATTCATCTACTTTACACACTTGCTTTATTGCACCTAACAATTAGGAGGGATTAATAATATTACTCTAAGAATCCTATAGCTAAAGAAAGCCGACCTATTAATAAGATAGGGTTCTTAGAATATAATATTTATAGATAATATATTAAATAGAGTTCTACTAATCTAAGAATATAAATCCCTCTTAGTAGTAGCTTAGACTTAAGAGGAAATAAAGGATAATTTTAAGTTAGGAAATATTATAGTACTATAGAGTTAAGTTAAACTTATAAGCGAGACTACTACTATAAAAATCCTAAATAAATATATAGAATTTAGAACTCTATTTTAAGAAGAGAGTATTAATAAAGTCCTTCCTAAATATTAACTATAGGATTATAAGATTAAACTAATCTTAGGTAAAGAACTTATAAAGAAGCTAATATACCTATTATTATAAGATAAAGCTATTACTCTTATAAAGTATATCGAAGAAAATAAATAGAAGGGGTTTATTTAAAAATCTTAGTTACTTATAAGATATCCTATCCTATTCGTACCTAAGCTAAGTAGAGAATTAAGACTATATATAGATTATAGGGTACTTAATAATATAATTATAAAGAATAGTTACCCTTTACTATTATTAGGAGAACTTTAAGATAAGCTTTAAGGTAAGAAATAGTTTACTAAGTTTAATATCCTAAGAGCGTTTAACTAAATATAAATAAAGAAAGGTAATAAGTAGAAAATAGCTTTCTATATAAAATAAGGTCTCTATAAATACCTTATAATACCCTTTAGACTAATAAACGTACCTATAATATTTTAGACGTTTATTAATAATATCCTAAAAGAATATTTAGACGATTTCGTCTTAGTATATATTAATAATATACTTATATACTTAGATATATATAAGGAATACGTTAAGTAGGTATAAAAGGTACTAAAGAAGCTTAAGTAAGTAGGACTACGCTTAAAGTTATTAAAGTATAAATTTTACTAGAAGAGAGTTAAGTTTCTAAGGTTTATTATTTCCGACTAAGGATTAGAGATAGACTTAGAAAAGGTAAAAAGTATAATTAAGTAGCCTATACTTATAAATAAAAAGGAGGTATAATCTTTTCTTAGTTTTACGAATTTCTATTAGAAGTTTATCTATAGATATTTAAAAACTACTATACCTCTTACTAGCTTAACCCGTAATAAAGTACTATTTATATAAATAAAGGAAGTAGAGGTATCCTTTAGAACCTTATAAAAGTAGTTCGCTTCTAATCTAATATTATATTAGTTTAACCTAGAGTTACC
The DNA here is from genome assembly GCA_018257865.1 of Stereocaulon alpinum. Taxonomy (NCBI): domain Eukaryota; kingdom Fungi; phylum Ascomycota; class Lecanoromycetes; order Lecanorales; family Stereocaulaceae; genus Stereocaulon; species Stereocaulon alpinum. The sequence continues at coordinate 1,794 of JAEUBA010000229.1, read as the reverse complement.
TATTCGCCTCTATACTAATACCTCCGACGGAGTAATTAGAGTAGTAATTAGCTAACTATCTACGAATAATAGCCCTAATACGGGAAAAATAGGGAAAATAGGTATTACTTATTATTAGTACCCTATAGCCTTCTATAGTAGGAAGCTACTAAACGCTAAAACTAGATATCTAATATATAATAAGGAATTACTTACTATTATAGACGTATTTCGTATTTAGAAGGTTTATCTAGAAGGAACTAAGTACTAGGTTTAGGTCTTAACTAATTATAAGAACTTAATATTCTTTTTATTAATAAAGGAGCTTAATAGACGTCTAGCTTAGTAGTATAAAGAGTTATTAATATTTAATTTTAGGATTAAATATATTAAGGGTAGTAAGAATAATACTATAGATATACTTAGTAAAAGAGCTAACTATATATTAAATATTTAGTAAAGTTTTAGAACGGTTCTAATATATTATAAAGATAGATTATTACGACCTAATATAGCCGGACTATATATAGTAGTAATAATAACTATTAATAGTAAAGATTTAACTAAAAGGATACTAAAAGATTTGATTAATTGATTTATACGCCTATTCTAGTATCTATATATACTAATAAGGGTGTTCTCTTATATTATTAGGAAATCTAGGGGGTTAAAGGCCCTCTAGACGCGAAAGAAACCTTTCTAGAATCGCCCCTTCTAGCTAAAAACTTTCGCTTATTAGCTTACTTATTATTTTACTCCGCCTATCTAACCTTACCGCTAGGCTCTATAATACTAGTAGCGATAATCGCTATTACCCTAATAGGCCCTATAATACTTCGGTAGCTCCGCCGCCTTTAGCTTCTACTTATACTTAGGCTTCTTTATCTTTAGGGTTTTTATTACTAGTTCTACTCTAATAGGGAGTTTAGACTAGGAGAGCTATTCCCTAGTAAGTTAATACTATATTAGGAATCCTAACCTAACTAGCTATCTTATAGCCGCTCTTATACTAGTAACCTTAACTAGTATAATCCTAATATTATAAGTCTCTACCTCTTTAATAAGCTCCTTTTAAGTATCGCTAAGCTTTAGGTAGTATAGGAGAATATACTTTATATCCTAATTCCTCTATCTATAACTATAGCGGGTACTGCGGACCCTTAGTACTCTCGCCTTATAAAGGAAGTAGTTAAACCTATTCTTTCTACTTTAGAGTTAGACTACTATTAAGCTTTCTACCTTCCTAAGCTTTAGGTAGTAGTTATACCTTTCTCCGAATAATAGTTTATTCTATATAGATATATAAGAGTACTTAGGGATAGTATCCTTATATACCTCCTACCGCTTAATCTACTTCGCTATTACTTAGTATTATATCTTCTTAGCTAGGACGCCTACGTCTTAATACTCCTTAATATCTATTTTTAAGTTATACTAATATACTTTCCTCCTTATCGCTATTACTACTTAATCCTAGCTAGCGATAGAGACACACCTGTACGCGGTACTAGCTACGAACCTGAATACCTATTTAGAGCTGAGATATCTCCCCTAATATATTATAGGTTGAATGATATTAAGACGTCGCGTAGTTACTAAAAACTCTATATAGAGTTTTTCGGGTAATACGATAATACCTACCCTAACTCTACTACAACTATTATACCTCCCCTATAATCGAGACTAGACAGCAAGAATTAGTATTAGGTATAGTATCTCAGCCTAATAAGTAAAGAGTATAGGTAATACCTACCTAGCCGTTAATTTAAAAAATCTAATATCTACGTACGCTTAATACGTATCTACTAGTTAAGA
>JAEUBA010000228.1:0-20917 GCA_018257865.1 Stereocaulon alpinum | reverse complement strand
CCGGTCGTATTGGATAGTACTTACTTCTATCCTCATACACTTTGCTTCAGGGGGGAGCCAACCCTTCAGCTTGCAATTATGGTCATACGGCGCCGCTTACACCAAAGGCTCGCCTAGCCACTTAGATGGGGGCCGTCCTTTTCCAAAATACGCCTTCTAATTCATAACCCAGTATATCCTTCTCTTAGTCCTGTATGCCTATAACCCCAGCCTTCCCCTAGGATAGACTGCGCGTCAGTCTTAACCGGTGGATGCGTATCGAGCGCACGTAGATATTAGATTTTTTGAATTAACGGCTGGGCAGGTGTTGCCTGTGCTCTTCACTCGTCAGGCTGAGATACTGCACCTGATGCCAATTCTTGCTGTCTAGTCTCGATCGTAGGGGAGGTATAATAGTCGTAGTAGAGTTAGGGTAGGTGTTGTCGCGTTGCCCGAAAAACTCTATACGGAGTTCTCAGCAACTACGCGACGTCTCAACATCGTTTAACCTGCAATGCATTAGGGGAGATATCTCGGCTCTGAATAGGTATTCAGGTTCGTAGCCAGCACCGCGTACAGGTGTGTCTCCATCGCTGGCCGGTAAAGAGTTTATCTCTATTTAAGATAATCTCTTTAGGAAGCCTATAGTTAGCTACTACTATTCGTAAGAATACGTACGCTAGATCCTTAGCGTTTAATACTTCCTTATATAGTATAAAATACGCTATCTTAGTTAATTAGTCGTTAATTACTAAGATCGTATTATAGTATATACCTATTAGTTATTCCTTTAACTTTAGGAGTTTAATAACGAAATCCTACGCAATACTTTTCTACGGACTATCCGGAATTACTAGCGATTTTAACTCTCTATAAGGCTTATATTAGGAATACTTTATCCTAATATATATATTATATTTATTAATACGATCCTCGATATATTTTTATATCTAGGGAAAGTAGAAATTATAAGATATCTTCTTAAGTATTTTCTTAATCCCCTAATATCTACTAGAGCTCTCTACTTTATAGTATATCCTAAAAATTTCTCCTCGAGTACTTATAAGGATATAAATCCGTTCTTAAAAGGTTAGTAGTCCTAAATCTGTTTTTCTAAAAGAGTTATAGCTATTAATATCTTCGCAGATCTTAAATATAATTTTATCCTTCGATAAGTCTTCTAGTATCCTCTTAGTTAAATCTTTATTATCGATAGTTATTATTACTGCTATATACAGTCTAGCTGTATTAGGTTGTAATAATCTATCCTTATAATATAATAAGACCGTTCTAGAACTCTACTAAATATTTAATATATAATTAGCCCTTCTACTAAGTATATCTATAGTATTATTCTCGCTACCCTTAATATATTCTATTCTAAAATTAAATATTAATAACTCTTCGTATTACTAAGCTAGACGTCTATTAAGCTCCTTAATTAATAGGAAGAATATTAAGTTCTTATAGTCTATTAAGACCTAAACCTAGTACTTAGTTCCTTCTAGATAAACCTTCTAAATACGAAATACGTCTATAATAGCAAGTAATTCCTTATTATATATTAGATATCTAGTTTTAGTATCTAGTAACTTCCTACTATAGAAGGCTATAGGGTGCTAACGATAAGTAATACCTATTTTCCCTATTTTTCCCGTGTTAGGGCTATTATCCTTAGATAGTTAGCTAATTACTACTCTGATTACTCCGTCGGAGGTATTAGTATAGAGACGAATAGGCGACTCTAAGTTAAACTAATATAATATTAGACTAGAAGCGAACTACTTCTAAAAGGTCCTAAAGGACGCCTCTACTTCCTTTAATTATATAAACGACACTTCGTTACGGGTTAAGCTAGTAAGAGGTATAGTAGTTTTCGAATATCTATAGATAAACTTTTAATAGAAATTCGTAAAACTAAGAAATAATTATACTTCTTTCTTATTTATAGGTATAGGCTACTTAATTATACTTTTTACCTTCTCTAAGTCTATCTCTAGTCTTTAGTTAGAGATAATAAATCCTAGAAACTTAACTCTCTTCTAGTAAAATTTATACTTCGATAACTTTAAGCGTAGCCCCGCTTATTCGAGCTTTCTTAGTACCTTTTATACTTACTTAACGTATTCTTTATACGTATCTAAGTATACGAGTATATTATTAATATATACTAGGATAAAGTCGTCTAAATATTCTTTTAGGATATTATTAATAAATACCTAAAACGTTATAGGCGTATTCGTTAACCCGAATAGTATTATAAGGTATTTATAGAGACCCTATCTTATATAGAAAGCTATTTTCCACTCGTCGCCTTTCTTTATATATATTTAGTTAAATACTCCTAGAATATTAAACTTAGTAAACTATTTCTTACCTTAGAGCTTATCTTAAAGTTCTCCTATTAATAGTAAGGGATAACTATTCTTTATAGTTATATTATTAAGTACTCTATAGTCTATATATAGACGTAATTCTCCACCTAGTTTAGGTATAAATAGGATAGGATATCCTATAGGTAATTAAGATTTTTAAATAAACCCCTTCCGTTTATTTTCTTTAATATACTTCGCAAGAGTAACGGCTTTATCTCGTAATAGCGGGTATATTAGCTTCTTTATAGGTTCTTTACTTAGGATTAGCTTAATCTTATAGTCCTATAGTTAGTACTTAGGAAGGGCTTCGTTAATACTCTCTTCCTAAAATAGAGTTCTAAATTCCGCGTATTTATTTAGGATTTTTATAGTAGTAGTCTCGCTTATAAGTCTAACTTAACTCTATAGTACTATAATATTTCCTAACTTAAAATTATCCTTTATCTCCTCCTAAGTCTGTGCTATTACTAAGAGAGATTTATATTCTTAGATTAGTAGAACCCTATTTAGTATACTATCTATAAACGTAATATTCTAAGAACCCTATCCTATTAATAGGTTAGCTTTCTTTAGCTATAGGATTCCTAGGGTAATATTATTAACCCCTCCTAATACTAAATTAAAGGTATACTTCTTATATCTTTATCTTATCCTTAGGTTAAGTATTTTAGTACTTCTGTTAATAGTTTCTATTATTAATCTATCGAAGTTTATTAACGCGTATAGCTCGTATTTTCGTATAGGTAAATTATATTTCCTTACGAAACTTAGTTTAATTAAATCCTTACTTAATCCGCTATTAATAATAACCCTTACTAGAATACTATTAACCTTTACCTAAAACCGAAACCTAATATTACTACTAGATTTAGCTGCGGCTACCTATTTAACCTTTTTAGTAGTTCCGCTACCTAGTCTATTTATTACGGAACCTACTAGTTTTTTATAAGTTCTCCCTTAGAGTCCCTAGTTATTAGGTCTTCTTTAATAAACTTACTTAATAGGATCTTTTCCTAACGCTTTAGGAGGTTCTTAACCGCTTTATCTAAATAATAGATTAATAACCGCAAGTCCCGCAGAATAAGTTATTAATCTAGTAGTAATACGCTCCCGTCTCTTAAGAACCTTAATCCCTTAGGGAGTTTCTAGTAGACTATACTATCCGGATCTAGATACTTATCCCCTTATAGTATTTCCTAGATCTTCTAGGCTACTAAAGATTCGAACTCTGTAAGTCCCTTAGCCTTATCCTAGGCGAATCTTATAGATAGACTTCTAAAAAGACTTATAAACTCAGTAACTAATAATAATTATTAGTTACTTTCTACTAGTTTTTTAGTCTATTCCTCGCCTAGCGAGGCTATTAAGGCTTATATTAATTTATCTATAGTAACTTTTCGTGCGTACTTATCAGCCTTTTCTAGTTTATTATATAGATCTGTTATCTACTATTCTACGTACTTTAATCGCTATTAATAGGATTCTAGTAGTTCTTCTTAAGTCCTTTAGGTATCTAACCTTAAAGCCTTAATTCTATTAAGGGTTTTGTTATCTAATAAGGCTTCTCCCTCTATAAGCTCTCCTAACTCGCTTCTAGAGGATAGTTCCTAGCGGGGATTATTAACTTAATCCTCGCTAAAGTATTCTTTACTATTTACTATAGACACCTAGTATCTTAGCTTCTAGGGATACTATCCTAATCCGTCCTTTTTACTAAGATATATCTAGTACGAATTATTATAGTAAGTCGTCTAACTTAAGTAGTTATACTCCCTATTAGTTAACTATACTAGTCGTTCCGGCCGCTCCTATTTATTATAGTCGGGGTTTATATCCCCTACTATAGCTACCTACTTTTGTTAAGGGCACTTATTCTAGTAGTATCCTATCTTATAGTATCTATAGTATTCTACGCTAGATAGGTCCTTCTTCTACTTCTTTCCTTTATAAGGTTTCCTAGAGAATTTCGCTTTTATAGCTGAAACATTTTCTTTTCTCCTAAACCTAGTAACTAGACCTAAAGACTTCCGTTCTATCTTTCTTTTATATAACCTATTATTAATAGAGTAGACCTTAGACACTAATTATATAAAGTTTCTAATATTATTAGAATAGGCGAGCTTATCCTTAACCTTATCCTTTAGTCCTTTTTAATACGCAGCGGCTTAAGCGTCCTCTAACTATTTAAGTTAATAAGTAATTCCTCTAAACTGCGCTATATATTCTATCGCTAGTCCCTTCTATTAGAGATTTATAAGCTTATATTCTAGCCTTCTTTCTTTAGTACTATCCCTAAAATAGAACCTTAATAGGTTCTTAATATATATCTTATTAGAGATAATCTTTAAAGAGTTATCCTCTATTATATTAGGGTTCTAGATTAAGAGATATTCTTCTAACTAGGGTTAAAGTACTACTACCGTATTACCTTTAAGGTATAATAAGTAAAATATATTCCTAGCCTTTATAGTATAGAAGCTTAATACGTTAAACGCTATATATAAGTCGATTTATTAGAGAAACGTATTTAATCCTCCCTTCCTACTAGAAAACTTAGTAGGGGTAGGTAACTTTATCCCTCCTTCGCCTATAATAATTCCGTCCTTAGAAATAGGAGCTACCTCCTTTCCCTTAAATCTACTTATTACTTCGGATATAACGCGCCGTCTCTCCCCTAAGGTAGAACCGGAAGTGCTTATACTATATAGTCTAAAGTATAGTATTTAAAGTATAACGGGGTAGTTTAACTCCTACGGGTAAATTATATAGTATATTAAGTACTAGAAGGTAATAGAGATAGATAGTCGTTAAATTATCTTTAGCTAAGACTCCTCTCTATTATATAAGTTAAATATAAGGAGATAAGAAAATATTCTGCTAAAGGAAAACCCTTCCTTATATATTTAAGGGAGGAGCTTTAGGCTCCTCTAAGTTATTACTAGTCGTACTAATTATACTACTGCGACTATTACGACTACTGCGACTAGTCGATAGGGGCGTATTAGTCGCGCCCTACGATCACTGCGACTAGTGCGACTAGTTACCTAATAGTAGTTCCTAGGCTACCCTATCCAGCGTATTCCTTATCACGCCTCGACCCGTAACATTAATAGTATTACTATCTACTAATTACTTTAACGCCTAGCAGCAGCGCTCCTTAGTTATAGTATCTACTAGGTTATAATTACTATTAATCTACCGTACCTTATTAATCTCCCTCCTCTTATAGGACTACTATAGCCCTATTATATTAATTATTAGGCGTTTCTTAGCGGTAGTACTAAGGCGTATAATATAGTCGTATAGGGAGTAGGAGTTAGTATATAGAATTAGTAGTATCTTTAACTAAGTAATACCCTTAATAGTAGATTATAGGGTAGTAGTAATATTAAACCCTACTACTATTATATATAGCTCTGAAGCTAGTACTAATCTTATAACTCTTTTATATTTAGTGCTACTCTAGTAGATAATATTACCGCTAATATTAATAGTCGATTTATCTAGCTGTTACTCGTTAGTAAGGATAATAACGTACCTAATCTAAGAGCTAAGATCAGCGTTATTAGCGAAGGCTATATAATAAAGACTAGTAACTTTAACTTCTTTAGAGTAAGCTTAACGAATTATAGACCTTAGCGATAGTTCTCCTTTAACTAATTTAACTATTTATTTAACTAATTAGCGTCTTCTTTTACTAGTTAAGTAATTTAGGCTACCCTAGATAGTATAAAAGCTATCTCTAGTTAACTTATAGAGGCTATATAGGTATCGTAGGCTCTTTCCTTAATATATTACGATTTAATATCGCTAGCGGTAGCGGTATTAATTATATTAATTTTATTATATTACCGTTACTACGAGAGTTTTAGAATATTACTATTACCGGATATAGTAGTATCGCCGTTAGTAGAGATAGTAGTACTATTAAATCGGAGGTCCTTTTCTTTATCCAGCTTCTTAATTAGCTTTGCTAGAAAGCCTATATCTAGTCGTACCTTTTCCTCTAATTATAAGTATTTAGCTATTCCGTAGAATAGTAAGTCGTTAGTCTAGAGGCTAATAATTACCTACTTAGAGAATATAAGGTAGGGATCGAATAAGGAGACGGTAAGGCCTAGCTTTTTAATATAGTAGTTATAGTAGGTCCTAAACTAATACGTCCCTACCTTTAGAACGCTATATAGTAGGCGGACTACTTTTAGTATATTATCTCCTAGGTTAGTGCCCTACGGCGGTTTTATATATACTAAGCGGTTTAGTACTAAAGTCGACTAGATATAAGCTTATAAGATATCGCGTATATAGAGGTCTTATAGTAGGATTACGGCGAGGCAAATAATAAGGCGTTAGCTAGCGCGTTAAATTATTAGTAATTACGTTAGTACCTCCTTCTTACCTTTATTATTATAGGCTTAGACGACTAGCCTAGACTTTTCGAATAGTATAGCACTATCCTACTTAATATTATCGACGAATTAGTAGCTGAAGATACGGGTATACGGTAGTATATCTTACTTACTAATAATCTTAAAGACTCCTTTAGTAATAAGGCCGTCGATTTCTTTTCAGCGGGAGTTAATAAATAGCCTATTTAGTAATTAAATAGCGCCTTCTAATTAGAGCTTTATTAATAGCTTAATATCTAATTACTCCTTATTAGTAAGGTAGGCGTAGCGGGTAGGTAGGTATCGCTATCGCTACGGGTTCTAGTATATAGCAGTAGCCTCTTTAGTCGGAAGATCTATTTCAACTATAGGAGGTATTAGTAATTAATTAGTTAATTTAACTAAGTACGGCTTAACTAAGGTAATTCGAAACGTTATAGGGCCGTTACTAAGTTTAACCGTATAGGCTTATTCTTCTATAGCGAGTAATTAGTAGGGCCTTTTCTATCCTTTACCTTTTCGCTAGACTAGGACGTTACTACTAATAAGAGCGTCTAGTATAGAGTCGCTTTATAGACTATTACGGTAGCGTAAGGCTTTAGTAACGTCTCTTTTTACTAATAATTCTAACGCTTCTTTTATTACGCGTTTAATAGCCTTACCTCTCTCCGTAATTAATAGGTATATAGGGTCTAATTTAGTAAGCTTTAGAAACGTACTAAATAGAAGTAGTATAGGAGTTAGCCTATTAGGTCTAGCTATATTATTAATTACCTTAATAATAATTTATAAGACGAATTACTTACCTAGTAATAGTAGGTCTTTTTAGATAATATTATAGGTACGCCTAAGAGGTGCGTAGTAGCGTTTAACTAGACTAATTAAGTAGTATACTTTAACTAAGACGTATTTTAACTCGATTACTATCCCCTTTACCTTAAAGGCGAATTTAGTGCTAATAAATTACTTACTAGCGTCGTAGACTAGTATATCTAGTAGTCTAATATAAGTATTAATCTAGCAGGCTTATAGCGTATCCTAGACCGTCTCCGCTAAAATATCTTTAAGGAAGCGGGCGGTTTAGAAACGCGTAGCCTTATTAACTATATATAGGACTAAGAGGGTAGGGCTATCTAAGTATATAATATTAATTATCACTAAGTAATTAAATTACAGGTCGTTTTTAATAGTAAATTTAAACCTTCCTAGCGATCTTCTATATTTCTAGTAAGTTAAATAGAACTTACTAAGTCGGTTAATAGTATCTTAGTCGAAATAGTAGCTAAAGCGCTTTAGTAGGCGTACTAAGCGTATTATTAATAGGTAGCTAAAGCGGCGGTATAGACGTCGAAGATCCTACTCTATTAATTAGCTGCTTGTAATACCGTTATTAGTATAGGTATTAATATAGGCGTAGGATAGCGACGATCCCTATATAAGGAATAGGTAACTATATAGCCTTGCGATAGGGACTTACCTATTACTACTAACTAGGTAGTTAATTAGATTATTGAAATAAAACCCTACCTAGTTAAGGTCTCGCAGGTAGAGAAGGAATAGTGTATTAGCGTCGATAATATAGAATTCGATAATACTAATTAGTAAAGTAACGGTAACGGTATCTTTTAATAAGGCTTCGCTAATACCGAATTTAAATCTAGCGCTGCTAGTCTTATTAGTATTAATATTAACGTCTTACTTACGCCGTAGTACTAGATATTAATTATAGCCTACTAAGGAGTTATAGGTAGCGCCTATATTAATTATAAGGCCGTAGAAATAGCTATCGCCGTATCTTTTAGCGGGGCGGTAAGGTACTTCTCCCTAGATATTAATATTATCCTAGATAGATAGTACCTTCGTAACGGTATATAAAGTCGCCTAATTAGCTAGCTTTTAGTATACAGCCTTACCGTTAATAGCACCTATAGATATTAGGAAAGATTTATCGTTATCTTAATTAGCTAGGTTATTAGTAGTATCTTTAATAGTACTACCTTCGCTATTTTCTTCTTTTTCGCCTTTAACGTCGGTAAGGTATTACTTAAAGCTACGTTAGCGTTCTTCTTTAGGGTAATTAGTTAACTAGTATCCTTCCTTTTTATAGATAAAGTACATCGCGCTTTCCTAAAAGATTATGTTATTAGCCTCACAGCTAGTTTTGCGCTATCAGTAGGCCCCAGCCAAATCAGGGTCTATATCCTATATTAATTACGGACCCTGAAATCAGCTAAATTAGTAACTTGAGGTAAATAATAGTAGTATCCGTAACCTCGAATTACTATACTAGGTGTCTATAACGTTAGTATTAATAGTTACTTTACTAAACTAACGTAGCAATCGCGCAATCCTTCTAGAATACGAATTATATACGCTCAGCTAGTATATCGATAATATTAGTAATAGGGAAGTCGTCTGAGTTAGATAGTTTAGATATATCCTCCGCTATAGTAGGTTTATTCGAGTCGGACAGTTCGGATATATCCTCCGCTATAGTAGGTATATTCGAGTCGGATATCTAGATTAGACCCGCAGGCAGTATTATCTAAGCTATACGATAATTACTTTTATATTATATATTTAATAGCTATATATTCGATTGCTAATAGCTTAATTCCGTTAGGCTTCCTCCCGCCTAAGCTTTATACTCTATTAATCTATCCTCTATCCCCTCCGTAGTATCCTTAGTAGCCTACTCCTTAAGTTCTTCTCCTATTAGAGTAATATTTAAATATACTGTTTTATTATCTATAATCTACCTTTCTACCGACTTACTCTACTCTTCTACGTCTATAATACGATTCTCTTCCTAAAGCTCCTTACTTATTTATAGGCCGGCCTCCTTACGTATACGCTTAAAGTCCTATATTAAAAATACCCGGATTTCTGTTATATCCGTTAAGTTATAACCGTAGGTAAGGGAAGCTAAAAAACTGTTATTATTTCTAGACTCTAAATTAGTCTCGTTGAGACGCCTATTATTAAACAGTTCTTTAGTCTTAATTTTAGTATTAGCTGATAATATATACCTATAATTATATCTTATATATACCGTATATTCTTTATCTCTTCTATACTCTTCTTCTTAGCCTATTATACTAGTATTATCTATTCCTAACTCCTCTAGAACGCTCTAAAAGTCCGGTTAATTCTTTAGATCTTCTAGGGAATTCTTAAACGTATTAGTAACTAGTAGTCGACGGTTCTTACCCTACCTATTTATATAGTAGTAGTCTATTATTTAATAATAAAGTATTCCCGTAACTATCCGCCTTCTAAAATCACCTATATTATACTATACGTTTCTTATATATTCGTATATAGCTTAAGGTTTTATCAGCTTATAGGTTATTCTTTAAGTATTAGGTTAACTTACTACTAACTAATATACCGTCCTATCTCTTAATCCTACGGGAGCTATATTCGTATTCTTCGAATATATAATAAAGCGCTATTATAACGAAAATAATAGTACCAGCGGGTAAAGGTTTCTATAGATCCGTACTCTTATACCTAAGTCTAATACCGCTTATTACGCTGAAAAAGAAAATATAATATAGACTTATTATAATTACCGGTGCTAGAAAACAACCCTTATCTTAGACCTATTAGCTATATATTTTATTCTTATTTAGGAAAGAAGAATACTTATACCTTTCTCTAGATCCGCGAAAGTGAATCGTATATTAAATAGTAGGTTCGATATAATATTCTTCCGGTCCTCGATTATTTAGTATAGCTATTCTACTACCGTTTTAACGGTTAATCTTATTCTCCTTATTATAAAACTTCTAAATTCGCTTAGGCTGTCTAGAAGCTGCGAAAATATTAGCTAATATACGGTATTAGATAAATAGGTAGGGGTTTAGGAGTATTAACCTTGCGAGCTTCTTTAGGAGTTAGTATATTACTAGAGGTATCTAGATTACTAATAACTTAAGGCCCCTTTATCCTTTAGAGCTTAGCCTTCTGTTCTCTCTATATTCTTATTATAAGGTTACTCAGAGCTACTGGGTCTTATTCTAGCTATAGTAATAGGCTATCGGTATTATTACCGCTTATAATCTTAGAGATAAATATAGGCTTCGTTGCGTGGAAGATATATTAATATTCCCGTAAGGAATAGTATCTTTACGCTTAGCGACGCTTAGAACTACCCTAAGCGATAGGTCCCGCCGCCTTCTCTATAGCCGCCTCCTTATATTTATCTTTAGGTTTAATATTAGATATATATATAGGTATAGGTAACGAAGTTAATAATAGTCTAGGCTATATCCTTTTAGATAATAGAACTTAATCGTTAGGATTAGATAATCGTCCTATAGTCGTAGTACTAGAATTCGGCCGCTTGCGCTGTATAGGTAGTATAGTACGGGTTAGCTATCGCTACTTATATTATACTAACTATAACGATTAGTTAGTATAAGACCTATATACTAAGGTATATATACTATTAATCTATCCTTCCGTCTACTAATTATATTCTCTCTCGATTTTTGATATTTCCTACTAGTATATTTGAACCTATCGGTTATTATCTATTAGGGCGTTTAGGTAGATTATCTAGCACGCTAGCTATTCTACTCTATATATAAAGATATTTAGTATCGTTATCCCTATACTATCGGCTGTTTCAGCTATATTTAATAAATATATGTCTCTAATTTATTATTTACTAAGCTGCGTTAGTAGTTCCTAGTATTAGTATTCCCCTAAGGACCTCGTTTTATAGTATAGTTCTATATTATTTCCTTCTTTCTATATTAGCGTGTTAAATATACGCGTAATATTAATAGGCAACTTACGGTCTTCTTTTAGGTAATACTTATATCGCTTTATAATATAGTATTAATCTTAGACGTTAACGGCCGCGTCGGTTTATACTATACGGTTAATAGGTTATATCTATTATTATATACTAATTATACTTATAACGGAGGTCTGATTTATTATATAAAAGCCTATCTTTTCCGTCTCCTAAATATAAAGTTATCTAACGGACTAAATATAGGAGTGGAGGAAAGTTATATACCTATAATAATAGTAGGTACTAGTTTCTTTATAGGGCTAGTTATAGGGTTATTAGAGAGTATATTAATATTATTAATACTAGTTATCTTTAAAGAGACCTCTTCTTTATATATTTATTTAGAGGTATCCTCGTTAAGGTTATTATTATATCTTTAATATTTCCTAGGCTCTACTACTCTATCGCTCTCTTTAATACTTCTCTTAGGCCCTAGCTGCTTTTCTTTAATAGCCTTAATCTACTAATATATTAATACTTAGAATAAGTTACTCGGTTCGAAGCGTACCTTTCGCTTATTTACTTTAGTCTCCTAGGCTTTTCTAGTAGCTACCGCTCGTTCTACCTTTATCTTAGCTATTATTAGAAGATTTTTGTTATCTATCTAATATATATAAGGGTCTTCGCTAGTAACGAGGTGGTATAAGGTTATTAAGGAGTATTATCTATAATAATATAGCTAGCTATAGGTAGCTAGACGGGCGAGGTCCTTAGGGAAGGAGGCGAAGTTTTTTAGAAAGGGGAGGCTTCTTTAGCGTATTATTATCATATTATTTTAATTAATATCGAATTAGCTTAGAGTCTATTAACTAAGTTAAATAGAAACTTAGCTAAGTCGGACTAACTTCTATCTAACTTAGATAGAATTCTATCTAAGTTAAACGAAACTATCTAAGTTAAACGAAATTTTCCTACCTTTTTGAATAGTTACTACTATAACTATACCTCCAGCTATAGTTCCCCTACGTAAGACGAATATCGCCGTTTTATCTATATCTTTAATAAGTATACGCTGCCTCTGCCCTATTAGCCTAAGACCTTAAGACCTTAGATACTACCTACTTAAGCGTCTATTAATAAATATATACGGAGCCGGACTTACTAGATTCGCTGTAGTACGTTAATAATATATACTTTACCACCGGCTCTTAAGTTATATAGGTATAATATAGAGTTATATTATTAGCTTAACTAATTAAATTAGTTCTTTAACTTAGTTAATAATAATTAGATACCTCCTTCCGTTTATAAGACGTCCTATAAAGAGAATCTCTACTAGTAGATATATATTAAGCTGGCGGAACTATATCCTCTACAGCAGCGACGGTATTTAGATTTATTAGAGATAACTAATTTAGGTTAGGGAAAGCGGTAGGTAGTATTAGCTAAGTCTTTATAGTATAATTCTAAGATATAAATATTATATTAGTAGTCTTAAGTCGAATAGTATAGTTTCTCTATACTCTCTAATTTAAACGACGGGGTTTACTATTTATAGTATTTAAACTAGTCCTTAAATTTATACCTTCTATCTTTACTATTACTACTAATCGACCTACCTAAAGTATTAAATCCTATAGTACTATATCTAGTCTATATCTATATTCACGCTTCTAGAGGTATAAGTAAGGGGGGAATAAAATAATTATAGTTTCCTTATTAGTATATCTATATAAATAATTTATCTCGCTTCTTAGAATATATAGTTAAGCTATACTGTAGCTATTTACTAGGAAAATACTTTTTAAACTACTAAAATAAGGTTAGTATACGGTTAAAGCGGAATAGCGGAGGAGATATAGACTTACTACCGCTAGAATATATATAATAATAGGAGAGCTAGTAAATATAACTAGTTTCTCTAGTCGCCCGTAGAGATCTTCCCTTAGTAAGTTAATTAACTCTTTAAGTTTTACTAACTTTAGTATATTAGCAGTAAGTTTATTAATATATTTAGTATAAATACTATCTAGCGGTATCTTAGCCTAATTCTATATTAGGCTAGCTAACTCTATAAAATCCGCGTAACCCTTACCGCTATAATATAAATCCCCCCCTTTAAGCTTATTCTAAGTAAGACTAAGGTTATTAAGCTAAGCGAGTCCTAAAAGGCTTATAACTATAGTAATAGTATATAGTCTATATATACGTTTAAAGTAGTTAGTAGTTATTAGCGTAGGTATCTCCTTACTAGTAGTATAAGTAATTAAGTATTCTTTAGTATATTTAGCTTTTACTACGTCTTAGATTCTCTAGTCCTTAGCGCGAAGAGCTATCTTTTATACTAACGAAGGCGGGTATATAATATAACGAATCTTATAGGGAGGTAGTTATACTAGATTAGTAGTCTTAGAGATATCTTAAGTATATAGTATCCTATTCTTAATATACGGATAACTAATATTCTATTTATAGGCTAATAGAAATATATTATAATAACTCTATAGCTTATTAGAAATATTACCCCTTAAGTTAAGATACTTAAGTTTAAGTCTCTTAAGACGAATATTCTCCGCTTTTTATACTTTCTTAAATATAATCTTATCTTCTATTATAGTTATATCCTCCCTCTTTTTAACTTTAATCTCTCTAGCGAGAGATTAGTAAGTCTAGTAGTATTAATATTATTATATATTCTACCTATATAGGTATAGATATACCGTAGCTTTAATATTAGATATTAAGTATTAATTATCTTAGACTATTCCCTTAGCTAGTTCCTAACGACTTTAGCTAGTATAATAACTAGAACGAACCCTTTCTTCGCTAATTTAGTCTAAAAGGCTGCGCTTTTCTTAATTTTCTCGATATACAGATAACTAATATCCTATTAATTAGCGGAGGGATATATATTATTACCGCTCTATACCTTTAACTTCGAAGGTAGGAGATACTTAGTATAATAGATTAACACTTTTAGAGTAGTAGTTATAGATAGTATTAGAGAGCCTACTAGTACTTTAAACCTAATTATTAGCTAGTATAATAATAAGAATAAAACCTTTCTTCGCTACCCTAGTTTTAAAGGCTACGCTTTTCTCGATTTTCTCGATATACGGATAACCGAAATCCTATTAATTAGCGGAGGGATATATATTATTACCGCTCTATACCTTTAACTTCGAAGATAGGAGATACTTAGTATAATAGATTATACTATTCCGCCTCTTTAACTTCTAGGAGAGCAAACCTAAGCTAATTTATATTTAATAGCTAACTATAGATAGCGCTATACTATCTATTCTTAATACTATTTTATTACCTAATAATAATATTCTATTACTATACTAAGGTTATTTTCGATCTTAGGTTTATAGAATCTTTTAGAGAGAATAAGGTAAGTTAAGATCTACTCTACGAATTAAATTATAATTCTAGAGTAAAGTACTCGCCGTTAGTATATTTCTAGTTAGATCTTTTACGTACTAGGCTACGTAATCTATATATTCTGTATATAGCGCTATTATAAAATAGTCTTAGCTATATACGGTTCCTATATAGATAGCGTATTATAGGATTATTCGGAAGGGTGCCTAATCTTTTTAAAAAAGCGGACCGAATAGAAGAAGTTCCCTAAGGCGCCTAATAACTACTATAATCTATAATAAGGATAGATATTATCTCGCTTATCTCTCTAGGTATTAGTAGAGCCTTTCTTAATCTTTTTAGCCCTCCTAGCGCCTTTAAGTCACCTTTAATTAAGAGGCAGTAGTATAATAAGCGTATTATATAACGCGTAGCTCAGATTTAGGTTAGTTTAACTTAGTTAGTATAGGACGTATTATATAAGGCTAAGGTAGTATTTAGTAGCGGGAAAATAATAAGGTAGAGGTTAAAGTACTTATATCTAATCGCGATCCTACTATTCTAATACCTCTAGATCTTTAGTAGCTACTCTATCTACCACCACCCTAACTATCTTAATATTATATAACTTTAGAACCCTGCTATTATAGGCCTTATTAATCTTTAACGCCTTCTCCTTATCCTCTTCTATAGTATCCTCTTCTATAGTATCCCCTTCCTCCTCTTATACCTTCTCTTCCTAATTACTGGTACAGCCGCCGTTGTTTATGTTAGAACGGATAAGTATAGGATCGTTTAGAGGCTGGGTAGGAATACTAGTAGGCTCGCTTAATTAAGGGGGAGAATTTATAAGGCCTTAGGGCGGGGGATCTAGTAGGAGAGGTAGTAGAGTCTTCGCGTAGAGGATTCTATATATTATAGGTTTTCCCTTTAGGTCCTGCCGTAAGAGAAGAATATTTTAAGCGGTAGGAGACGGTAAATATACCTTAGTAAGGTTAATTTAGATAGGCCGTATTACCCTTAATAGATACTATTATACCTATTAGTAAATATCCTAACTATTTATTAATATACTATAACTAACGGAATACCCCTCGTATAATATAAAGCTTATAGCGCCGGTGACTACGCGAATATATATTATAGATTATATTTTATAAATCTTCGTCTATAGTTATCTCTATAATTCTATTAGCTGTATAGATAAGGGTACTCCCCTAGGTATTATCTTCAGCGGTCTAGAATTTCTTAGATATTAAGAACCGGATTAGAGTATTATAACTAAGCTAGTCCTAAAGCTGGTTAGCGTTAGTAAGTAAAGTATTACGTATAATATACCGTAGTAGGATAAGATAGAATTTATTATTAAGCGTATAACTAATTCTAAGGATAATATAAGGCGGGTAGGTATCGTCTAGGACTAGAGCTAGTATAAAGAATAGTCTAGTATAATTAGGTTACTTAGTATAGGTATTATTATATCTGTGCTTTTTTAAACTAAACAAGTTATAAGACTCCTCTAAAGGTTATTTACTAGTACGTTAGTTAGCTACTCTAAGTACTTTATTAAGTAGTCTTATAAGTATACGTATTACTTCGTCTCTATAAGGTAGTATATAGTCGGGTAGATTAAAGTTAGTAGTAATAGTATTAAGGACCTTAGTAAGGTCCTAGCTAAAACCTTAAAGATTTCCGCCCTAAATAGCGGCACCCTATAGGCGGTCTTTAAGTACTTAATAGAGGGTACTAAATAAACTATTACTATATTATAAGCCTCTATAGATATTAGGGAAGTTCTATAGGATTCTAGTCGGACTACTAGACTTTAGCTTACTAATAAGTGTATAGAAATTAGCCTTAGTTAGCGTAGGCTTTAGCGTTATATCGACTTAAGAGTTAATCTAAGAAGGATTAGCAGTAACTCCTTTAGTCCGTTAAGAAAGCTAGTAATCGTCTATATAGTATCTAAGAATTCTAGTAGTCCTAGGTTAATCCTTTAGTTATAGGAAGTATTATAAGTTAGTCTTAGAAAGAATATTATAAGCTTTAGATCCTAAGTTACTAACTAGCCGATCTCTAGGCCTATATTAACCTTAGTTAGCGTAGGCTCTAGCGTTATATTAATATAAGGGTTAATCTAAGAAGGACTAGCTATATTAGATAGTATTATAGATAATTCTAACGCGTCTGTAATAAGAAGAATAATAATAGTACGAATAAAGGAGGAAGAAGTTAAGTATTCTTCGCTAAGTTAGAGAGAAGAAGAATACTAGAGTACGGGACTTAGTAGTATTAGCGTACTATAATTAACCGAGTTTACTAATATACTACGGAAACGGATATAAGGTATACCTATTATTTAATATTTTACGCGGGCCCGCCGTTTTACTAGAGTATAGTTAGTAGGAGCGCGATTAAAGTAAAGGGCGAGATATATAGTACCTTATACGCGCGCCTTAATATAAAATAAGATAGGATTCTCGCCTCTATTATATATCTATAAGGCAGCCGCCTTGAATTTGCGGGCGTAATTAACTTCGACGTCGTTTTTGCTAATATAATAAAAAATCCGGTCCGTTAAGCTATTATAGATACCGTCCTTATATAAGACCTCTTTAAATATTCTAAATTCGAGCTTATCTAAGGTAATACTAGCTAGAGGTTTTTTCTCCTTAATAATATTAAAGGCGAAGAAAAGCGTATCCGCTATTATCTCTATCGACTAGATATAGAATCCTGTTTTACTAAAGGTAAGTAGATACGTTATAGATAGAGTACTATCTATAGAGTAAGACTATACGGCACGCCTTCTATAATTATAATAGTAATTATAGGTATTATTAATCTTTCTAGCTATACCTAATTTGCAACTCTCCAGCTAGTGTTAGGGGATTATAGGTATAAAAACGGAGGGGAATACTATTTCTAGCTACTATAAGGCCTTACTAAGTTTAGCCTAGTTCTCCGGTATCCCTAGGGACGTACTAATAATATATCTCCTTTCTATCTCTTTCTTTAATACTATTTAAATCTCCTTATAGTAGGCCTGTTCGACTATAAGGCTACGCGAAATAACTAAGATTATCTAATTCCTAGGGTTAGTATTATTATAGAATTCGGTAGAAGGTAAAGAGGCTTAAGAGGAGGGGAAAATAGCGGCGGCGATAGCTAGCGCCTTATACCGGTATTCTATAGCGGGTATATATATATAAGATAGAGTATCGACTAATACGTCGGTAGTAAGAGATAGGTATATTAGAAAGGATTAAAAGGGTAATATAGAATATATAAAGAATAATTCTAAACTACTAGGCCTACTTAGGATTAGCGTATAATAAGCGATATCTAACTCGAACGCTAAGTATATTAAGTATTATTCAACTTAATATTAAGAGTTACCCGACTTAAATAGTATCTAATACTTAATATTATTCGACTTATAGGAGGCTATTCCCTATATAGTATTTATATTAAGCGCGGGCCTAGCTGCTTAACTTTTAAGTAGATTTCCCCCTTTATTTATAAGTATATTAAGCACTGTTCGACTTGATATTAAGAGTTACCTAACTCGAATAGTATCTAATACTTTATATTATTTAACTTATAGGAGGCTCTTCCCTATATAATATCTATATTAAGCGCGGGCCTAGCTACTTAACTTTCGAGTAGCTATCCCCCTTTATTTAATAAATTAAATAGCTTACGCTTAGCTTACGTTTAGACCCTAACTCCTAAATTAGAGCGTCTAGGTTAATAACGAATAATATTTCGTTAATATATATATTATTCTTTCCTTTACTAGCTAACGTAGCGCTTATAAGACTAAGCTTACTAGAAGGCTCCTATTACTTTAAACCTTATACTAAAGTTATATCTATATCACCTATTCTTACCTATATAATATTAGTACTAGTCTATACTCCCGTATAGTTCTTTATATATAGCGCCTCCTCCTTCCTATACTATCAGCGCTATTATTTATAGTTATAATACCCTTAGTTAGATACGACCTAATTAGGATAATAGAGCTCGCCTATTAGAGCTAAAGGCCGCTTCCGCTTCGGATTAAAAACTAGTAACGGAGGCGGTAGATCTTTAGTAGGCGGCTTTATACTATTAAATTACTTAGGCTTAATATAGGCTTTAGATATTAGTAGAGCTATAAAGTTTTCTTTTAGGTTCGCTAACCCTATAGGGAATACGAGATATAATAGTAAAAATTTATTCTTATACTAGCTTTTAGTAACCTTTTTTGGATATCTAGCTAATCTTTATTATCTAGCTTACTTATACGCCTATCCCCTTATTATATTATCTCTACTCTATTTAAATAATACCTTCTAATCTACTCTATCTATATTATCCGTAATAAAGTAGTAGTTATACGTCTTTAGATTTCGCTAAGATAGCTGAACCACCCGCCTATTATACTAAATATTATAGAATTATATTTAGTCTATATCTATATTTATACTTCTAAATATACGGGTTAGGGTAATACTAGTTCTAAGGATATATTTCGTAGAGATAAGGAAGCGCTTATTATCCTCTTCTTAAAATAGCTATATATATAATTTATCTCGCTTTTTAGGAGGTACGGTTAAGCTATACTATAGCTATTTACTAGGAAAATACTTTTTAAACTACTAGAATAAGGTTAGTATACGGTTAAGGCGGAATAGCGGAGGAGATATAGACTTACTACCGCTAGAATATATATAATAATAAGAGAGCTAGTAAATATAACTAGTTTCTCTAGTCGCCTATAGAGATCTTCCCCTAGTAAGTTAATCAACTCTTTAAGTTTTACTAACTTTAATATATCAGCGGTAAGTTTATTAATATATTTAGTATATATACTATCTAGCGGTATCTTAGCCTAATTCTATATTAGGCTAGCTAACTCTATAAAATCCGTATAACCCTTACTATTATTATATAAAGCCCCCCCTTTAAGCTCGTCCTAAGTAAGACTAAGGTAGTTACGCTGAGAGAATTCTAGAAGACTTAGGATAATAATAGTAGTATATAGCTTATAGGTACGTTTAAAGTAATTATTAATTATTAGCGTAGGTATCTCCTTACTAGTAGTATAAGTAAGTAAGTATTCTTTAGTATATTTAGCTTTTACTATATCTTAGATCCTCTAGTCCTTAGCGCGAAGAGCTACCTTTTACTCTAAATTTAGGAAGTATATAATATAACGAACCTTATATAGAGGTAGCTTAATAAGCTTAGTAGTCCCTTTAATATCTCTAGTTATAGGCGTCCGCTTAATTTTAATAGAGTTTAGGATAGCCTTTATATCTATAATATTCTTATTATTCTTACTCTTATTAACTGGATTCTTTCGCTTTCGGTAGCTAGCTATCGTTTTTCTAACAGCCTTAACTTTAGCGTAAGTTAGATATTAATAATCCTTATAATCCTCCTACTACGGCTACTTAATTATACGGATTATAGCTACGCAGTTACCTAGGTCGCGTATCTAAGGTATAGTAGAAAAACCCTATACTTAGGGTAAGGATATTCTATATAGACTTATACGCTAATTATCTATATAAGTATTATTCGATTCGTCCTCTAGTATTTTAGTAAGAACTTAGGTATTAATTTCGTTCTTAATACCTAAGACTATCTTAGGATACTCTCTATTAAGGGTTCGCGTCTTATAGAACTCGTTAATAAAGATTTAGCTAATATAGAAATTATAATTATATAGAGATAGACCCTAAGGGTCTTATAGTACTTCTATAATATACTTTTTATACGATCCCTTTATAGTTAATAGGAGAAATCGCTCCTATTTATCTTTAGCTTTTCCGGCTTTATTATATCTTAGTAGTTCGGTATTTTCTCTTATAAATAGGGTAGTATTAATATTATTATAGGTTTTACCTATATAAGTATAGATATACCGTAGCTTTAATATTAGATATTATTGATTGATTGATTGATTGGTTTATACGCCTATTCTAGTATCTATATATACTAATGAGGGTGTTCTATTACATTATTTGTGAAACCAGTAGATGGTACACGTAGTGTGCCTTTCCTAGCCG
>JAEUBA010000227.1:0-21356 GCA_018257865.1 Stereocaulon alpinum | reverse complement strand
TTCGCTAGTATTATTAATCCTAACCGTTACCTACTTCGCTTTCTTAATATCTTCTACCTTAGGTATAGCTAGGTAGATAGTATTTTAGCCCCTTTAGGCTATATAGGCTATATCCGCCTAGCTGTTATTTACCCTTCTAGTTAGGTAGTCTTTATATATTAGTTAGCTACGGTACTCCTTCGCAGCGTATCTTTTAGCGGTATTCTCCTATATATACTCTATAATCCTTTCTACTATATTCTAGAAGAAGCCCTATACGGTCTTATTTATATTTACCTATAGTATTCCCTAGACCTTCTCTATAAACTCTAGTAGCACCTATTCTATAGCCTTTATATACTATATTCTTTCTTTAATTCTTTCTCTACCTTAAGGGCTTTATAGACCTTTAGTAGGTTTCTACTATTATTACTATTACCTTATTATCGCGTTAAGACGTATTCCTTATCTACCTTTACTACTAATACCTCCCTTCTCTCCTCCCCCCCTATCTTATATTATTTTACTAGGTTCGTAACCTAGTGTGATCGCTCGTCTAGCCTAGTAGGCCTATTCGCCCGTTGTACTCGTTGTCGTCGCTATTAGATATTATAGGTAGTCGTAAGGGATAACTATTCTTTATAGTTATATTATTAAGTACTCTATAATCTATATATAGACGTAATTCTCTACTTAGTTTAGGTATAAATAGGATAGGATATTCTATAGGTAATTAAGATTTTTAAATAAACCCCTTCTATTTATTTTCTTTAATATACTTTATAAGAGTAACGGCTTTATCTTATAATAGTAGGTATATTAGCTTCTTTATAGGTTCTTTACCTAAGATTAGTTTAATCTTATAGTCCTATAGTTAGTACTTAGGAAGGGCTTCGTTAATACTCTCTTCTTAAAATAGAGTTCCGAATTCTATATATTTATTTAGGATTTTTATAGTAGTAGTCTCGCTTATAAGTTTAACTTAACTCTATAGTACTATAATATTTCCTAACTTAAAATTATCCTTTATCTCTTCCTAGGTTTATACTACTACTAAGAGAGATTTATATTCTTAGATTAGTAGAACTCTATTTAATATACTATCTATAAATATTATATCTTAAGAACCCTAACCTATTATTAGGTTAGCTTTCCTTAGCTATAGGATTTCTAAAGTAATATTATTAACTCCTCTTAGTACTAAATTAAAGGTATACTTCTTATATCTTCGTCCTATCCTTAGGTTAAGTATTTTAGTACTTCTATTAATAATCCCTATTATTAATCTATCGAAGTTCGTTAACGCGTATAGCTTACGTTTTCGTATAGGTAAATTATACTTCCTTATAAAACTTAGTCTAATTAAGTCTTTACTTAATCTACTATTAATAATAACCCTTATTAGAATACTATCGACTTTTACCTAAAACTAGAATCTAATATTATTATATAATTTAGCTAAGGTAACTTATTTAACCTTTCAGCTAGTTCCTTTAGGCGGCCTATTTACTAGGGAACTTCCTAGTTTTTTAAGGATAAGTATTTTATAACTAGAGCGTAAAGCTTAGCCTTATCTCTAATAAACTAGTCGATAGGAATCTTTTCCTTATATTTTAGGAGACTCTTAACTTTTTATTCTAAGGCTTATATAGTTAGTTAGACTTTATATAGAATAAGCCTTTAATTAGGTAATAAAATACTCCCGTCCTTTAAGAATCTTAACCTTAGGGGAACTCTTTAATAAATTATATTCCTTAGGTCTATATATTTATCCCCTTATAATACTTCTTAAATCTTTCGGGCTATTAAGGCCTTAAATACTTTAAGTCCTTCCTTTATTCCTATTCTAGTTATTTTCCGAAAGAATTCTATAAATTTAATAATTAACGCTAACCTATTCCTATATTTTATAAGGTTTTCTCTTTCCTTATAACTTATTAATACTATTAATACTTATATTAGGAACTCTAACGTAACCTTCTTAGTATATTTATTAGTTTTATCTAGCTTATTATAAAGATTAGTTACTTACTACTCTACGTACTCTAGTCGCTATTAATAGGATTCTAGTAGTTCTTCGCGAGTCCTTTAGGTATCTAACCTTAAAGCCTCGATTCTATTAAGGGTTTTATTATTTAATAAGGCTTCTCCCTCTATAAGCTCTCCTAACTCGCTTCTAGAGGATAGTTCTTAGCGGGGATTATTAACCTAATCCTTACTAAAGTATTCTTTACTATTTACTATAGATACTTAGTATCTCAGCTTCTAAGGATACTATCCTAATCTATCCTTTTTACTAAGATATATTTAGTATAAATTATTATAGTAAGCCGTCTAACTTAAGTAATTATACTCTTTATTAGTTAACTATACTAGTTATTCCAGCTACTCCTATTTATTATAGCTAGGGTATATATCCCCTACTATAGCTACCTATTCTTATTAAGGGTACTTATTTTAATAGTATCCCTTCTTATAGTATCTATAGTATTCTATATTAGATAGGTCCTTCTTCTACTTCTTTCCTTTATAAGGTTTCCCAAAGAATTTCGCTTTTATAGCCGAAATATTTTTTTTTCTCCTAAACCTAGTAACTAGACCTAAAGACTTCCGTTCTATCTTTCTTTTATATAGCCTATTATTAATAGAGTAGACCTTAGATACTAATTATATAAAGTTTCTAATATTATTAGAATAGGCGAGCTTATCCTTAACCTTATCCTTTAGTCCTTTTTAATACGTAGCGGCTTAAGTATCTTCTAACTACTTAAGCTAATAGGTAATTCCTCTAAACTATACTATATATTCTATTATAGGTCCCTTCTACTAGAGATTTATAAGCTTTTATTTTAGCCTTCTCTCTTTAGTACTATCCCTAAAATAGAACCTTAATAAGTTCCTAATATACGCCTTATTAGAAATAATCTTTAAAGAGTTATCCTCTATTATATTAGGGTTCTAGATTATAAGATATTCTTCTAACTAAGGTTAAAGTACTACTACTATATTACCTTTAAGGTATAATAAGTAAAATACGTTCCTAGCCTTTATAGTATAGAAACTTAATATATTAAATACTATATATAGGTTAATTTATTAAAGAAATATATTTAGTCCTCCCTTCCTACTAGAGAACTTAGTAGGGGTAGGTAACTTTATTCCTCCTTCGCTAATAGTAATTCCGTCCTTAGGAATAGGAGCTACCTCCTTTCCCTTAAATCTACTTATCGCTTTAGATATAACGCGCCGTCTCTCCCCTAAGGTAGAACCGGAAGTGCTTATACTATATAGTCTAAAGTATAGTATTTAAAGTATAATAGGGTAGTTTAACTCCTATAGGTAAATTATATAGTATATTAAGTACTAGAAGGTAATAGAGATAGATAGTTATTAAATTATCTTTAGCTAAGACTCCTCTTAATTATATAAGTTAAATATAAGGAGATAAGAAAATATTCTACTAAAGGAAAACCCTTCCTTATATATTTACCTTAATTATACTAAGCCCTAATATAATCTAGGTGATCTAGCCCTATATCTACTATATTACTCTATAATCTACCTAATATACCCTAGATTACTTATATTACTAGGTCCTCTCCTAAGTGTCCTTTACCTATTAACCCTATCACATACCTTACCCGTAACCTTGCGGGGTTACCCGTAACAAATAGCTATAATTAACTACGAATAATTAGACCTTACTACCTACTCTACTAAAATCTCTTCTACTATTTTACTTAATAACGCGTAGACCGAACGGCCTAAATTATAACTTCCCTTAGAATTTTAGCTTAAATATCTCTACAGTTAGTATTAGGTTTAAGCGGGGAGGGAGATAACCCCTCCTTAACTTTAGTAGACTATAGATCTATACTTAGCTAGTATAATCAACTAACTTATAATTAAGTAGAATATCTCTTACTTATACCTCTAGATTTAAGCGATAATTTAAGGACCTACTTAACTAAGTAATTATCTAATAAGAAGAAACCTACCGATAGTAAAGTATACTATAAGATCCGTTGATATTACCTTAACCCCCTTATAGTAGCTTAATAGTAGGTATATCTAATAGAGAATAAGTAATAGGAGTTAAGGAGGCTATTATAAAGAGTAGACTATATAGTAGCTTTTAATTCCCTATTACCTTTCCTAAGTCTATAGCTAGACGGAATATAGTTCGGCGTAATAAAAGCTATAATTAGTTTAAAATATAATAAGGTAGGCTAGCCCTTCTTATATATTATAAGCTTATAAGACTATTAAGCTATAGGAGATATTTTATTACCTTAACTATATTAGGAGATTCTAGACCGACTTAATTTAATATAATAAGTATAATATATAAAAGGTAGACTATATTATAGTAAAGGCGCTAGAACTTAAAGTACTAAGTATATTAATATCTAATAGTATAACTTTATATCGTTAACTAAAAAAAGGAGAGATATTTAGCGTATTTAACTTAGACTATTATATAGAGATCTAGGCGAAGCTATAGGTATAAGAAGGTCTTATCCCTACTCTTTAGACTTTCTTTAAAGACTTTAAGTATATCTAAGCCTACGCCTATTAGGTAAAGAGATTAGTAAAGGTGCCTCCTAGGGGAACTCTATATATAGCGATAGCGCAGAGCTTCTCTAAAATAAATTAGAAGAGAGGTAAATATATTATCTAAAAAGCGGAATTAGTCTTTATTTTTAAATTTAGTACTACTTAAAATCGCGTAGCTTTATACTACTAATAAGTATTTCTCTATATTATATAATACCTTTATAAGTTATTACTAGGCTCTACGAAGTTAGAGCTTAAACTTAGTAAAAGAGAGATTTAGATAATAAAGGATCTTAATAGATTTATACTATATAAACTAGCCGACTTAGCGGAGTAGTTAAGGTTTAAGTTAGAAAAGATTAGTAATTTAAAGGCGAAGTACTTTAGTTATATAGACGGATAGTTACTATCTAAGTAATTAAAGCCTATATATATTATTAATAGACTTAGAGAGTACTAGGAGAGAAGATATATATATCCCTTTAACTTAGTATTTAAGTAGAGTAAGGACTTTCTTTTCCTTAATAATATATATAATATTAACGAAAGCTAAGGGAGTAGTATCTAACCTATTTTTATAAGGAGGTCTATTTATCTAGCCTACTTTAGCAGATAGGTTTCTTATTCGGAACCTAAATTAAATAATTAGGAAAGAGAAAATAGTAATTAAGATTAAGAATAAGACCTAATATAAGAAGTTATAGATTAAATATACGTAGCCTAGGAGTAACTAAAGGCGGAGGAAATATAAGAGGATTAAGATATAAGCGAATAGTAAGATTATATAGAGTAGCTAGGAGATATAAGCTATTTATTTAAAAGTCCGCCCTATTTATAAAGTATTTAGGGAAATTAGGAACCTTAACTAATAAATAATGTTAAAGAGCTAGTACTATATAATAGCGAGAGAGAATAGGGTTTAGTAGCGCCTTCTATAATTTTATTAAGTTTTTATTTAAATAAGATCTTACCTAAAGAGGGCCCGCTTAAAGAAAGGGTCCTATTTAAGGAAACTTATCTTTAGCTAATTACTTTAGCGCCTATAGAAGCTATAGAGGAGGATAAAACCCTTTAAGAATAGTTTAAATTTATCTTTCGTAATAGAGATAATTAGATTATAATAGAAGAATACTTTTTCGATCTATCTCTTTCCTCTTTAGTAGAGCTTATAGTAGAAAAATACGTAAGGGAGGGATAATATCTATTTAATATAGCTCTTTAATTATTATACCCCTTAGAATACTTTAAAGCTGCTATAGTAAATAGTACGTACGTTATTCTTCTATTTCTAATAGAAAGAATTTATATATCCCCCCAGCTCGCTATATCTACTTCCTAATTAAGCGATAATACTAGATTATTTAAGGATAATACTAAAAAGAGAGTTACTAACGATAATATCTCTATAGAAGATTAGGTATAAAAGAAATAAATTCTATAACTCCTATTTATATACCTTTATATCCTTTACTATAATTTAGTTTTTAACTAATATTACTACTATTAATATATACTTCTATCTAACTAACCGTATATACGTCGGTAAGTCTATATATAGTATAGACCTAAGGAATAGCTTTATAATTATATCTAAGTATAATACCTTATTTAGCGGTTTAAATCTACCGCTCTAAATACTAGATTTAGATAGCTCGTCTAGCTAAGAGGACGTAGTTTACTAAGTTTAAATCCTAATTAAGGCGCTTAATACTATATAGATTATATAACTTCTTCTACCTCTTAAACTTATTTATTAAAGTTTGCGATTAGCGGACCTAACTCCTCTACTAATCCCTTTAAATAATTCTCTTTAGTAGCGAGCTTTCCTAATAATATCCCCTATACCTCTAGTATATATTCTTTTATATCTAATACTTTTAAGACTTCTAGGTCTAAGGTAGATAGTTTATTAAGACGTTCGCGCTACTTCGCCTAATTTTAGACGTAGAGCTTCTTCCCTTTTTAAATTTCCTTATACTAAGTAGCCTACTATTTCCTTTAGGGATAGTTTATCTTTTTATATCCTATTATAGGTCTTAATCCTCTACTTATATTAAGCCTAAGATTTAGGCGTAGTAGGTTACCTTAGTATAGCAGATATAATTATAATATACTAGTAAATTATACTATTTTAGACTTATAGAAGTAAGTTATAGTAGCGTTAACTCTAAATAAGGGTTTTAAAGAGAGAAAATAGGTATCTTAATTAATCTATTCCTTAGTAGATTTCCTAATCCTTATTCTTATATAGTATCTACTTCTAGCTTAAGTATCTACTACTAGCTTAAGTATCTACTTCTAGCTTAAGTATCTACTTCTAGCTTAAGTATCTACTACTAGCTTAAGTATCTACTTCTAGTATAAGATTTAATTCTAGCTTAGCGTTAGTATTCTCTATAAGCTCTAATATCTATTCTATATCTACGTCTTTTCAGCTATAGATATTCTATAAGATCTACTAAAACCTCTCCGTTAAAAGAGGCGGGACTTATTTAACTAAGTAATTATCTACTTTTAGCTCCCTCTCTAGTATCTACTTCTAATAGGTTAAGGAGGGGATCTAAAATAGAGGGGAGCTAGAAATAGATAAATATAGGGACTTAAGAGAATTTATTAGATAATAATAATAGAAAATAATTTATTAATTAAAGGTAGAAATACTATACCTCCTTCTAAATTTTCCCTTAACCTTAAATAAAATAGAATAATCGAGTATTATAAGCTTAAAGCGAAGGCCTAATATATTATCTCTATAACGTCCGAAGCTTAAACTACTGTAGTAAATAAATAAATACTATAAGGCAGACCTACTATATACTCCCTACCCCTTACTAAGTAAGGGGGGTAAGTAATCTATCTTATTTAGCGAATAAGATACTTTTCTATAGGAAGGAGAGGTAAAGAAACGTAAGATTACTATTAAGGGAGGAATTTTAAGTATGCTACCTTATCTAGCTAGTTTTCCTTTACTTAAGTCTTAATATCCTCCTACTAGTTAGTACTACGTTATTCCTCTAGTAGAAATAATAAAAATATAGGAATTAATTCTTAACTAGATTAATTAGTCTAAAGTAGTATAGGAGGCTAGAGGGAAAGAAAAGCCTAATACTTATTAAAATATCTTTAATATAATTATATAATCCTATATTATAAAAATACTAAAATAAGAAGAATACGGGAAAGATATAAAGATCGAACTTAATAAATAAGATAATAAGGATACTAATACTAAGAGTAGGAATAATAATAGTAAGGAGGGTAGTAGGGATAGCTTTTAGTATTTTAAGGATAATAATTTTTTAGAAAGTAATAAGAGTAGGTATAGGAGTAAAGATTATATAGATAATAAGACTAATAATAAGGAAGATAGTAATAATAAGGATCTAGTAGATAATAATTCTAAGGTAATTAATAATTAGGTATTAGTCTAGCTAATTAAAGGACGTTAATTATTTAGCCTTTTAAAGAATAATAACTTTAGGCTAATTTAGTAAATATCTCTCCGCTAATAATATAGATATCTACTTATATATAGAAATTCTTAGGTTTTCTACTTCGCTAATTAGCTGTAGAGAGGTTACTACCTATTTAGTATTAGTATTACCGTCCCTCTTTAATATTACCTCCTTATATTTCGAGAGTCCTTCTCTATTATAGTTATGTCTACGAAATTTTGTAGCGTAATATTAATTCGTAATATTATCTAGCAGTTCCGGTACTAATACTTCTTTATTAAGGATCTTTAAGGAAGTAACTAGACTATCTATAGGGAGACTAGGAATAAGCTATATTTAGAAAAGAGTAGGTATATAATAGCCTAAGAGTTATATATTAGCTTTATATATAAGAGAAAGATAGGGCGTAATACTCTATTTAATATTACCTCCTTAGTAATACCTTCTATAATTAAGTTTACTCCTAAAGCTCTATACTCGCTCTAATACCTTTTATTACCTCTCTATTTATAGTATTAATTTATAGCTTCTTAGTAGATATCTAGTATAGTTAAACCCTTAAGTAGTACGCAGCTATCTTCTTTAAGAGTAGTTATAGCCCTTTTAGGATTATCTTATAAAAAAAAATATTTATTATTAAGTATCTTTACTAATATACTGCGGATATCTATTTCTCTAGGCGTAGTTATAGAGGTACTACTAGAGTATTAGTAATATACTTTAGTAGTAAGGTACTACTTTAGTAAGGTACTGCTAGTAGAGGCGGTCTATAAGGCTGTAATAGTAAGGTACTATTTTAGAGAGGTACTACTAGTAAGGCGGTATAGTTCCCGTAAGGTATTACTAGTAAGGCGAGGTACGTCTTATAAGGCGGTCTAGTAGTAAAGCGCTATAGGGTAGACTACTAGATTTTATACTACTATAGGAATTAGTAATAAACGTAGCGGTTATATTATTATCTTATATAATATACTACCCCCTACTTCGATAGAATCTTCACCCCTATTTATAATATTAGAATAGTAGTCTACTATCCTAGCGCCTTATTACTATACCGCTGGAATAGTATATTATAACTATAGTACCTTATCTCTATAGCGCCTTACTATAATAGTATAATACTTAGTAGATATTATAGGAGAAGTAATATAGCTAACTCTACCTTTTCTCCTTCCCTTATATATTTTAGAGCTGTATTTATTAAAGTTGTTTAATTATAGAGCGGAAGTAATAAACGCTTATATAGATATAACTATTAGTTAAGACTTATTACGATCCCTTAATAGCTCTAAGTACCTACCTTAACCCTTTCTACGAATAGCTCTTTTTATAGTATAAGAAATAGATAATACTCTCCCTATAAGGCGAGGGTTTATCCTATAGTATATTAGCTACTTTAGCTACTATAAAAATATAAGGCTAAAGCTTAGGTCTTAGGCGGTAAGAACGGGTACTAGTAGATTTAAGTTAGTATATATACTCCTAAGGTAGATAGAAGACTCGCTACCTTTATTTAAGATAGGGGATAGTATTATATTATACCTAGGAAGTCTTTAATACCTAAATATCTCTCTACTTCTCTAAATCCTTTAGGACTATTAAATTATAGTCTAAAGTAGTTATCGCTAGTTCTATTAGTTTATTATTCGGTTAGATATAATAGGTCGGTACTTATTAGCCTCTAATATATAGCGAGAGCTATCTTTATAGCTCTTTTTAGTATCTACTTTAGGCTATCCCTTTATAATCTATAACTAGATACTTAAGAGTATCTAATAGCGAACTATATTATTAAATATATACTATATCTCCTTATAATTACTTTCCTTCGTTCGCTTTATAAAGAAATAATAGCGGTACTACGCTATCTAAAGTAATTTTAGCGCCCTAATATAGATACCTTATTAAAGACTATTAATATTATACTTTTACCTAATATATTAGAACCCTATACTATAATAACTAACTTACTAGATAGCGACGTAAGTCCTCTAACCTACTATAACTATTAATATAAAGAGAGTCTAGAGGTACCCTGAACTATAAGGAGTAAGAAAACTATAGACCGTTATATAGCCTTTTAAGGTACTAGGACTTAATAGTAAGCGATAATCTATCTAATCTTTTATAAGCGTCTTAGATCCGGTAGAGTAGGTAATATTAGTACTTTAGATAATTAGATTATAAGGTATAGGGGGATAATATCGTTATATAAGGAGCTACCTTACTAACTTAGAATATCTAAGAAATATTAACTAATAATACTATTAGAACGAGTGATAGAGCTTACTAAGATAAACGGTTTCTTACTATAGAAGCTAGTATATTATAAAGATACTTAAGTAGCTAAGATAAGGTTCTTAGAGAAAGCTACTAAGCTCCGTATAGATATAGAAGGTACCCTAGTAGACTTTAATTATACTTTCGAAGAGAGGTTAAAGGCCTAAGTAGATATAGAATCTATTCTATTAGACTATTAGGGTATCGACCTAGGGGATAGGAATATTAAAGATAGTATTTTTTAGTATTTCCTACTATAAAAGGGATAATATACTAAGCTTTAGAAAGAATAATCTTATAGGCTATTTACTATATTTACTAAGTATATATATTATTAAAGCTAATTACTAAAGTCTCTATACCTAAAATAAGATTATCTAAATAGTTTACTTAGTCTAATAAGGAGATTAAGACTAGTAACTTATTCTTTAGCCTCCTATAAAGCGATTATAAAAGGGCGACCCTATAGGAATATTAAAAGCTAATAGAAGGTATTTATACGATTAAGTACTAACTAGCTCTAATATCTAGCGACCTTAGAATATTAATAGTTATCCTAAAGCTACTAGGGTACTTTAATATTAGAGCTCGCGAGTAGCCCCTGCGAAAGCTAGAGTTTCGGTATAAGATACTATAAGATAGAGGTAGTAAGGAAATACTAGTCGATATATATATATATAGATATAGCGGCTTTAAGTATAAGGTAGTATACTTCTAAAAAGTATAGCTAGTAGCTAATACTATAGCCTAACGGCCGCGTAAGAAAAGCTTATAGGAGGGTAATTAGAATAATAGTAGTAGTTAGAGTATAAGCGCGCTAGTAGCGATTATAGACTAAGGAAATATATTAGTCTCTATATTACTTTTAAGAGAATTATAACTTTACTATAAACCTAACTAATTAGTTAGAAGCGCCGAATAATCTCGAATTTATTATACTAGCTTTACTAGCGACAGCGTGAAATAGACTAAAGAAAAAGGATATAATCTTAGTTAAAGTATAGATCCGCTGGTAGTTAAGGGATAGAAAGACCTAATATATTATTAATAAAGCCTAGGTAGTAGCTAAATTACGCGAGTATAATATTAATTAGTAATAATATCTTAGTATAATTACCTAGCTTATTAACTATAGACCCCCTAAAGTACTATAGAATAGATTAACGGCTAGGTAAAGAAGGAAGTATATAAGCTTAAGTCCCTAGCCTAAGGAAGCGATAGCGCCGTAAAACTTAGGGGTAGAGGAGATACTTTATAAGTAATATACTATAGGGTTAAAGAATAGAGGAAAGAGGACGCAGCTCTTATTATTAGTACTAAGGCGAAGATAGCGCTAGTAGTAATTATATATTTCTAAGTAGTATCTATAATATTTAGTATTTATAAGTTAAAGTTAAGTATTATTATTCGAGATTAAGCTATAGCTACTACTTCGTCCTAGACTAAAAGGTATCTAAATATAGTAATATCTACTTCTACCCTTATTAAGGCGAAGCTTACTATCTAGATCCTTTAATATATACAGCCCGCTTCTAATATTAACGAAAGTATATTATTAGTTAAGGACCCTCCGCTAAAGAAGGATCTAATATTAGATACGGTATCTAATTATAGCTCTAATAAATACTTACTTAAGTATTTATAGTATAAGGTAGTACCGTAAATCCGCTATATTAAATAGTTTTAAGCGTATTAGATATACTTTAATATCTTCTTTATAGCGATTTAACGAACTAACTAATATATTATATATAAGAAGTTCCGAAAACGAAGTCTAAGCTAGTTTAATAAAGAATATAAGCTAGTATAGATAATAGGAGTAGATATCTATATAGTCGCCCTCTACTATAATAAATTCTCTACCTATAAGTCGACTAATTAACTTAGATAGCCTCCGTCGGAGTAAGATATTATAAGTCGCTTTAGATTACTATAAAATAAGTTACTTATAAGTTTTCTATTAGATAAACTATAACCCCCCCCCTTTCCGCTACTATCCTAAAGACTTTAAGAAAGTAAATAAAGAGAGAGAGTAAAATAATAAAGAGGAAGGAAAAGAAGGAGGAGAATAAAAGGATAGAGTATAGGGTAAAGGAGTAGAGCTTAATAGATTTAAGGAAAGCTATATATAGAAGACTAGCGAAAAGACTATTAATAAATAAAGAGTTTTTACTATCCCTAAGCCTCCTATCTTATAGAGATTATAAATTAAGGACGCTTTATATATAAATAGTAGATAGTTATATTAAATAGGTATTAAGTTAATAGTTGATTGATTGATTGGTTTATACGCCTATTCTAGTATCTATATATACTAATGAGGGTGTTCTATTATATTATTTGTGAAACTAGTAGATGGTACACGTAGTGTGCCTTTCCTAGCCGCAAGAGAAACCATAGTATAGTGCCTAGATAAAAACTCCCGCTTATCCTTAACGATACAATTGCTTTTGGTCTGGGGATCATACCCTAGGCCTCCTTGATACCGGTAACTCTTAACTGTGTTCTTTAATATTATACCGAGCGCTCTATGACATTGTTTCTAATACTAACTATAACATACGCCCTTCGTACTATACTCAGCTCTTAAGGACCCTACTGTATTCTTCTATATCCTTCGACTTTATTATAGCGCTGAGCGCCCTGTAACTTTCTTTAACCTTTGCTGTGTTGATACGGGGGGGGGGGAGGAGGGGGTGTATAGCCGTCCTGTAAGGGTTCGAGTTATTAGCGCTGATTAGTGGTGTTTATTAGTGTCCGTAGTAGTACCGGATTTGGCTGTTCGGTGGTTTGCTGGTTGAGGATACGAGAAAGGGGGGAAGCCACATACACCGCCTAGGAGGCCTATACTCGTATGAAGAATCGGATGGTATATATCCCGCCGGTCGTATTAGATAGTACTTACTCCTATCCTTATATACTTTACTTTAGGGGGGAGCCAACCCTTCAGCTTATAATTATAGTTATACGGCGCCGCTTACACCAAAGGCTCGCCTAGCTACTTGGATAGGGGCCGTCCTTTTCTAAAATACGCCTTCTAATTTATAACCTAGTATATCCTTCTCTTAGTCCTGTATACCCATAACCCCAGCCTTCCCCTAGGATAGACTGCGCGTCAGTCTTAACCGGTGGATACGTATCAAGCGTACGTAGATATTAGATTTTTCGAATTAACGGCTAGGCAGGTGTTACCTATACTTTTTACTCGTTAGGCTAAGATACTACACCTGATGCCAATTCTTGCTGTCTAGTCTTAATCGTAGGGGAGGTATAATAGTTATAGTAGAGTTAGGGTAGGTGTTATCGCGTTGCCCGAAAAACTCTGCACGGAGTTCTCAGCAACCACGCGACGTCTTAACATCGTTTAACCTGCAATATATTAGGGGAGACATCTCAGCTCTGAATAGGTATTCAGGTTCGTAGCTAGCACCGCGTACAGGTGTGTCTCCATCGCTGGCCTTAAGTTAATAGTAATTTATTTAAAAAAACTCCTAAAGTTATTAGAGAACCTTCTAGATTAAATAAGTTTAAAACTATTATTCTTATAAGCTATACTTACTATACTATAATAAAAGTAGCGCTGAAATATCTAAGCTAAAGTATAGCTATAGAGACCTAATCTCTAGGTTATAATAGAAGACTAGATAAAATTAGAGGTACTAGATAAATTTAAGTAGATATTTATAGCGTTAAGGTATATAGTTAGTACTTAATTTTAGCGTTATCTCTTAGCCGCGCTATTTTATATAGGCTTAGACAGCGTAGCTATACCTTATTTATATTATACTTACCCTATATATAGGTATCTACGCCTTATAGTTTTTACTTAATAACTAATATCTATATCTAAGCTCCTAAGGACGTCTCTACCTTATATTTAATTATTATATAGCTTATTAGAACTTCTTTCTATATTATCTAGATTCTATCTTCACTATAGTCTATCTATAGGAATATTCTAAGGATATAGTTAAGAATAATAAGTAAGCTAACGTCTTCCTTCTATACTTTCCTTACCGACGCCTTTCTAGAGAATAGAAAAGGAGAGGCTTATACTATTAACCTTAGATTACCTATCGCCTAAAGACTATTATTTAATTGCTTTAAACCTAATAACTAACTTATAGTTAGAGCTAAGCTAGTTAAACTATAGTAGCTAGGCTAAGATAAGCCTATAGGTAGAAAAGAGTCTATCTAAGTCCTAGTTAATAGCCCTACTTCTAGTAATTAAGTTATTATAGATATAGGCCTAAAATAACCGCTAGATCTACTTAATACGACTACTACCGTAGCTCTTTTTAGTATAGTATTAGGATCCGTGCTAAAGGGTATTTCTATAATATTAATAGGTACTTATATACTAGTATTAACGCTCGTTAAGTTCTATAATATATTAATTTCGACGTTAATAGTCTCTAGGATTTCGTCCGTACGACTAAGGAAAGTATATCAGCTTATTCGCTATAAGTTTAGAATATATATATTATAATAATATATAGTATTAATAGCGTTAAAAGTTTTATTCTTTTTATATTCGTAGTATAGTAAACGGGAATAGCGAGGAGAAATATATTTTTTATTAATTATATAAGTCTAGCACCCGTCTTAGATCCGTAGGCGCTTATTATAGATACTACTTCTAAGAAGTATATTCTAGATCTATATATAGCTAGAATTAATTACGCTAATAACCTAGCTAAAGCTAGCGCCTATAGGAGTATAAATTAGCTAGCTTACTCTTTTTATTATTTATAAATACCCCCTTTATATTCTTATATTTCTAATAGAGATTTAAAGCTTTATTAGCCTAATATTATATTTCGTTACTATAAATCGTTTAATTCTAAAAAAGTTTGCAGCTAAAATTAGTTAACCTAATTATAGGATAAATATATAGCTATTAAGCCTAATTAACGCCTTCCTTTATTATAAGCTTAAACCCCCCTAATAATAATAGTATCTAATACCCTACCCTCCTAGGTATATTAGGTACCTTAGCCGGAACCGCTAATAGTAATACGGTTATAAATAGTAATATATAAGGTTCGGTAAATAATATATTAGGCGGAAATACTAATATTAGTATAGGTAGTACCTCTAATAATACTGCGAGTAGAAGTTCTAATTCTATCGTAAATTAAGAGTCTAATTAAAACCCCGCTACTACGCGATAAATAAGATTATTTAGGTAAGGGGCGAAAGTTATCCTTAAATTACTTAGTCTAATCGAAGAGTTAAGCTAAAGCCAACTTCGTAAGTAATAATATTATAAGATCGATCGAATTATTAATAGTAGCTTAGATAAGGCGCTTAGATAATTTTATTATATAGATAAAGCTGTAATAATATAAGTCTATAAGTAACTTTCTACTCTTACCTATCCTAATAAGTAGCCTATAGAATAGAAGGAAAAGGCTACCTAAGCGTAGTAAAGTAAGTAAGAACCCTAAATTAAAAGTAGGTAAACTAACTATAATATAGTTTTAAATAATACCTAAGATAAATTTAACCTATCTATTATTATACCGGAGGAAATAGAGAGGCCTAAGAAATTATATAAAATATTTTAGGATATAATACCCTTTATAGGAAGCGTCCGCCGGCTATAGATTAACCCCTCTAATTAGAAAGCGCTCGCCTTTATTAAAAAGGTTAATAGTAATATTAAAGCCTATAATAAAGAGAAAGGTTATAATCTAAGTTATAGAAGATTTCCTCTAAAGTACCTCTAAGATAAGTACTAGAGTATATAAGTACTAAGGATAATATATAAAGAAATAACTAATCCTAAATAGAAAAAGGAGCTGGCCGCTATTTTTAAGGCTCTCTATATTATAACGTAGGAATTCTGCGAGGATTATAGCTTACCTAAGATATAGGCTTAGTAATATACTAATATTAATAAAGAGCCTTTATAGCTTTTAGAAGCTAAGGAGCCCTAGTCTAATTCTGCTACTAATACTAGTAATAGTAGTAGTACCGAATCTAGTACTAGTAATACTAATAGTACTAGTAATAATTTTAGGATTAAGCTAAGCACTAGAAATAGTAGTACTAAATTAGGTATAGGTAATGCTAATAGTACTAGTGCTGGTTCCGGTTCTAGTAATAGCGAGGATACGGAAATAAGTAATATAGAAGACCTATCTACTAGAATAGGATCTACTAATAATAGTAATATAGGGATAACTAAAGCCTTAGATAAACTTACTCTAGATAGCGAGCTAATTAAATCTAAACGTTAAGTTTTTAAGACTTTCTAGTTTCTAGTTAAGGAGAAGTTAGGTTTATATATATAGAAGTCGGCGTAATTATATAGCGATCTAAAACCTAAGGATATCCTATCCGTTAGAAAGCTAATAAAGGAATTTATTACCTAATATAAATACTAGTATAAGAGTATACGTTAGATCGCTATATTAGTTAATAACGCTATAATATTAGGGGCTGGTTAATATCCTCGTATATCTATTATAGTAGAATAGCTAGGAGACCTAGAAGATACTCTTCTATTATAAAGTAATCTTATTAAGATAGCTAGCTAGGTATAGGTTAATTAAGATCTCTTAAATTATCTACCGTACCGCAAAATAATCGAATTCGAAGGACGAAAAGTTTTTATAATATTATAAATAGAAGCTGGACTTTTTAATAGAGAAATAAAGGTAATATAGCGAATTAAGAATAATTAATTTAAAGTAGTAAAAGTAGCTTAATTTACTATTAGCTAAGTAGGATTACCTTAACTAGAAATCGTTTAACTAAGATTAGCTTAGCTAGGGGTTACTTAAATAAGAGTCGCTTAATTAAGATTCGTTTAACTAAGTATTACTTAATTAGGATTTATATAGCTAGGTATCGCTTAACTAGTAGTAAGCTAGCTAGCGGTTCCTTAAGTAGGAGTTACCTAGCTAAGAGTTACTTAACTAGGATTTATATAGCTAGGCGTCGCTTAACTAGTAGTAAGCTAGCTAGCGGTTCCTTAAGTAGGAGTTACTTAGCTAGGAGTTACCTAACTAGGAGCTAGTTAGCTAACTTAAGCTAATATAATCCCGTCCTCTATAGTCTAAGTAATAATAGCTAGCGCAGTCTAATAGGCTATTTAATAATATTAATAATAATTAATACCGGCTATAGCTGCGTAGAAAATAGGATATAGTAGAAGGGGATTAGAAATAGCGATTCCTTAGCTAATAAGAAAATAATTAATAGAAAAAAATTATTAATATCTAATATTAGTAGCTCTAAGATTAATACTAATACTAATATTAAACCTTATTAATATCTATTCCGTAACTATTAAAATTAGGGAGAATAAAATAGAGAGCTATTTAGCTTTAACGCTCGTTAAGAGCGCTCTATAAGCGTTCTATTATACTATACTATTATTTATACTTTATAATAATACCTCGCAGCTCTTATTAGTCTCTTCTAAGCGAAATTTTCTAGCGAATACTATCTCTTATTTAGTATTTTATATTTAGCGTTAAATACTTATTAAAAATTATATATTATTACTATACCTTAACTTAATATTATAGAAATATTTTTCTAGTAAGACTATACCTCCGCTTACTTAATATAATCTAATATAGACTATTCCTTAATTATTAATATTAAAAATAAAAGTCCCCTTACTATAAACCTATTATTATAAGTTAGCTAAGACCGGTTAAGTATCTAGATATTAGATTAATAAGGAGATTCCTATCTTAATTTTTAAGTAGAGAGAGCGGGGTTAAGAGTAAGATTAGGGAGCTAGGCGTAGTTATATAAGCTAAGAATAGAGTAGGGTAGGTAGAAGTAGATTAGGGGAGCTAGAAGTAGAATAGGGGAGTTAGAAATAAATTAGGGGAGCTAGAAATAGAGCTAGGGAGCTAGAAGCGGAGCAGGGGAGTTAGAAATAAATTAGGGAATTAGAAACCGAGTAGAGGAGTTAGAAGATTAGGGGAACTAGAAGTAGCTTATATATAACTAGTATCTACCTTTTAGACTACTAGTAAGACTAGAGTAGTAGAAACCTATATATTATTATTATGGCTAGCGATAGAGATATACCTATACGCGGTACTAGCTACGAACCTAAATACCTATTTAGAGCTAAGATATCTCCCCCTAATATATTATAGGTTAAATAATATTAAGACGTCGCGTAGTTACTAAGAACTCCGTATAGAGTTTTTCGGGTAATACGATAATACCTACCCTAACTCTACTATAACTATTATACCTCCCCTACGATTAAGACTAAATAGTAAGAATTTGGTATTAGGTATAGTATCTCAGCCTAATAAGTAAAGAGTATAGGTAATACCTACTATAGCTATTAATTCGAAAAATCTAATATCTACGTACGCTTGATACGTATCTACCGGTTAAGACTAACGCGTAGTTTATCCTAGGGGAAGGCTAGGGCTATAGGTATATAAGACTAAGAGAAGGATATATTAAGTTATAAATTAGAAGGTATATTTTAGAAAAGGACGGCCCCTATCTAAGTAGCTAGGCGAGCCTTTAGTATAAGTAGCGCCGTATAACTATAATTATAAGCTAAAGGGTTAGCTCCCCCCTAAAGTAAAATATATAAGGATAGAAGTAAGTACTATCTAATATAACTAGCGGGATATATACTATCTAATTCTTTATATAAGTATAGGCCTCCTAAGCGGTATATATAGCTTCCCCTCTTTCTTATATCCTTAACTAGTAAACCACCGAACAGCTAAATCCGGTACTACTACGGATACTAATAAATACTACTAATTAGCGCTAATAACTCGAACTCTTATAGGACGGCTATATATCCCCCTCCTCCCCCCCCCCTATATTAATATAGTAAAGATTAAAGAAAGTTATAGGGCGCTTAGCGCTATAATAAAGTTAAAGGATATAGAAGAATATAGTAGGGTCCTTAAAAGCTAAGTATAGTACGAAGAGCGTATATTATAGTTAGTATTAGAAATAATATTATAGAACGCTTAGTATAATATTAAAGAACACAGTTAAAAGTTACCGATGTTAAGGAGGCCTAGTGCAACGTGTTAGTAAGGAATTAGTATACAATAAATTTGTTACTAAGTCTAATTCTACATACAAGAGCTATTTTAGATATGTGCTAAGGCAAGCCTCAGCCCTAGCCCTAGGCCATTATAGTATAATATAATAGTATAAGGCTATATTATAACAATCTACCCCCTTATAAAGAAAGTAAGCAAGACGCCCTCGTCTTCTAAGTAAGTATATAATATTATAATAAGTAGTAAGATACTATAAGCCTAAGAAGCTAAGCAGTATAATAAGTCCTTTAATATAATAAGTCTTCTAGTATAACTACCTTCCGTACTTACGGGACCGTCTTAGTCTCCGCCTAGGAGCTTTAGGCGTTTCGGTTAGTACGCCTACTTCAGCCTAATCTCTACTTCGTAGACTAGCCTTATACTCTTCGACTAGTACTATAGTATTAGTAAGCTAATCTACTATTCTCTACTTATCGAATTACGCCTCGAAACCTTCCTATCTTACTAAGTATTACGTAACTATCTTTTTACCTTTACGTACTATACGTTTATTCAGTAGCCTTTTAATATAGTAGGACTTCTATTTATTAGTATCTCCTTTAATAAAGACTAAAGGAGGATATATAGGTCGTTCCCTACTAAAGAGATTAGTTATAGTAGTAGGTACTAGTTCCAGCTAAGCTATAGTAAAGATATTATAGATCCGCTAATATTTAGGAATATTAAGGCGGTATACTAGGCGGCCGACTTAATCTAAGATCTTAAAAGGACTAGCGTACTATTAACCGTATTTTCTTCTAGTAATAGCGGTAGTAGGAATATTATACCCTTTATAGAGGCGTAGAAGTACCTTATTACTAGGCTTTATAAATATTAGCTAGTACTTCCTATTATAGTAGTATTTCTATATTATAGTAGCGAAGGTAATTATATCTATAGCTTCTTTCCTAGCGACTACTTTTATATTAAAATCTCCTTTCTTATAACTAACCTTAATAAGGTCTAGAGCTTAATTAGGCTTAAATCTATAGGTAATATTATAGGGAGTCCTTCTAGTAGTTATTAATAATAATCTATTAAGCCTAGCCTATAACTTAGGTAGTACCTCCGGCTAGGCGGTAGGATCTTTTAAGGTATAGATATAATACCGCAGAGCTATCTTAACTATTTAATTAGTCCTTTCGCTTATTCTATTAGTCTATAGATAATACGCTGTAGAGTAGAGTAGGTATACGCGAAGCTACTTAAATAACTCCTTCTAGAAGTCCGAAAGGAATTTCGGATCCCTATCTAAAATAATAGCTTTTAGCAGCCCCTAGTTAATTAGAAGCAGTCGCTACAGTAATTATTCCGCCTAATCTTTAGCAGAAAATATCGGTTTGCTAGTAAGTAGTGTAACTAGCTTACTAAACTTATAGGTAACTATTATTATACAGTCCTATCTAGTTTTACTAAGGGGTAAGCTAAGGATGAAATCTATTGCTAGCGTATAGAAAGGTACCGGCGGGGAATTAATAATTTATATACTACCGTAGGGAAGGTATCGGCGTGTCTGGAAGACCTAATACTATAGATAATACTATAGGTATTCCCGTAGGAGCTTAGATAGCCCGCGTACGTACTATAATAAGGAGATACGTTTATAGTATCTTGCGAAGCTTAGATAGCTATTACTATACCTAATCTCGAAAATATTAGTAACTACTATAGGAGGAATATAAAGTCGTTAGTAACCTATAGCCTTATTAATATAATAGATTAGAAATTCTACTAATATAGTTAATACTTCTCTTTCGAAGCGTAGCTCCGCTACGTTTTTACTAAGTTACTTGATTAATTAATTGGTTTATACGCCTATTCTAGTATCTATATATACTAATAAGGGTGTTCTATTACATTATTTGTGAAACTAGTAGATAGTATACGTAGTATACCTTTCCTAGCTGTAAGAGAAACTATAGTATAGTACCTAGATAAAAACTCCCGCTTATCCTTAATAATATAATTACTTTTAGTCTAGGGATTATACCCTAGGCCTCCTTAATACCGGTAACTCTTAACTATATTC
>JAEUBA010000226.1:0-21398 GCA_018257865.1 Stereocaulon alpinum | reverse complement strand
GGACCCTCCTTAAGGCCTCTACCTTCCCTTTAAAGTCTATCGCTTTATTCCCGTTCCCGTCTTTAATAGCTAGGAATTATAGTAGCTCTTTAGGGCGTATACTCCTCTCCCTTCCCTACTTAATAAGTTACTATACTCCTCCTAGCCTTAGTAATACTCTATAGACCCCCTCTTAGAAAGCTATCGTCCTAGTCTTTTATAGGATAGTAACCTTTTTCCTTTTAGTCTAGCGGAGAGCCTCCTCAGTCTATATATT
This sequence comes from Stereocaulon alpinum, assembly GCA_018257865.1. Taxonomy (NCBI): domain Eukaryota; kingdom Fungi; phylum Ascomycota; class Lecanoromycetes; order Lecanorales; family Stereocaulaceae; genus Stereocaulon; species Stereocaulon alpinum. The sequence goes on along the minus strand of JAEUBA010000226.1, from coordinate 21,142 downwards.
TCTACTATAGCAGTAGGCCTTAAGCGCTGCCTATAACGCCTTAGTAACTCTTATATACGCCCCGTTCTAGTATAGTTTAGCTCCGGCGTAGGGTTCCTTAAATAGGATAATATTCTCTACTACCTCCTATAGCGTAGCTATAAGCTTATTAATATATAAGTTAATCGCTTCCTTTAAGTCTAATAAGTATCTGCCTATAACCCTATTTAGGATCCTTGCGTATTTCCGGATCTCTTCGCTGGTCGCCTCTATCTCTATCCTTTTCTAAGCTCTCTTCTAGTGCACCTAGCGCTCGCTCTAGGTCTATTCTAGCTCCGTTATAATTAGTATATAATCCGACCCTATATCGAGGTCTTCTCTTACTCCGCACTTCGCCATCGCATTATACGCGCCTTCGGTTATGTTGGTGGAGATGATATAAGCATTTCACCTATTTCCGGCGGCGATATGTACGGTGGCGAGAGACGACGGCGCATAGTTCTGACCTCCAGCAATGGTTTATTGCGTATAGAAACAACTATTTGAGTCACGTTAATAGACAGTTAATAGCTGGTGGTGGTGTAGTTGCTGGATTATTGATAATTGCAAATGTGGTGGGGTAGGTTTTAGAAATAAAAGTTCAAAATTAAAGTTGAAAATATTTGATGTGACTATTTGCCCATTGCGGCACACCGTAATCGTGACAAGGCGCAAACGGTAGTCAAACTCGAGCTTTCGCATGGGAAGGACAGGCTCATGATGAAGGCGAGTGAAAAAGTGCTAGCGGGATGGCCTACCGGGCCGATGAGTCTCCATATCTCAATGATACTTGACTTCGAGAGAGTGCACTCTGCTCGGATTGGTACCTTGTGTGAAGGGAATTGGGCTTTGAGGAAGGAGCAGGTAGTCCAATGTTAGAATCAAGATGCACACGTACAATCACATGCGCGGTCAGAAAGTCATGTGACGCATTCAAGCTGACGCATACTAATCCAGTGGAGCAGCTGAAACGCAGACTGCTCTTGCAGGTCGTGAGCCCCCGCAAAGATTTGCTCTTTGTGAGTTGTTTAGGAGGCGCCTCAGGAGATCCTTAGTGGATGGAGCCTGGGACCGAACTGGTAGGGCCCGCTAAGCAACGCCACATGACGGAGCCCGAGGGCCAAGAATCAAGCGCAAAATGCGCAACTTTCGCCTACAGACCTCTTCCCATTTATTACAACACTCTTTCCTCCTCCGTTTTCAACATCCACATGATACGTTCATGATGACACCCCAACCGTATGGAACAGAACCCACAAGCATGTCGTTTCTGCGCCCTGAACTCAATGTGACGTCTACAACGCTTGAGCTGATAGTGAACGCAATCACTCTCGAAAAGTCAGCAGATTGGGGTCTGAAATACGACATTAAGAGCGAGATGGTGGTCGAGTGACGTTTGATATCGATCAGGCGTTCCCAAAGCTCTCGCCAATGAGAATAGCGGCTGAGAAAGTTTGCGAGGGTACTTGTATTTTCAAGAATTACGCATTAGATTCCAAGTTCTGCGGGGGTTTCCACATGGACTTACATGAGAGCAATTGATCTTTTCACATGTAAGTCGCGCTTGGCCTTGATATTTTCATATAAAAAAGGGTTCTCCAATCTCTCTCCCATCTTCACTTCTCCCTTACCATACATCGCACCATTCTCGTTTACAACTTTTCGTATCCTTCTCCCTTATATTGATTGTATCTCTCTGCGTGATTCTGCAACCATGGCAGCGGTAGCGGCCGCACCAGCTTTAACACTAGCCTCTTTCGCAACCCCATTTGGGCTGTTCAATGGAATCATTAGTTTCATCCTGATGATCGAAAATCAGATACCCGATACTGATCACAGAGGAGAAAATTCAGCAATACGCATTCAAGTGGCTCTAAATGGTCCAAGCCCTGACGGCACAGAAAGACTCTTCAACGCAGATGGCCGAGCTCCACTAGTTCTAGCCTTCAATGAGAATGGAGAAGCTATAGGCCATTCAGACTGGGAGTTAGATAGATACATTGCAAGTGGCTCCTTTGAAGATTATGTTGTGATACAAGATAGAGGTCAAGGCCAGCAGGCAACATACTTACAGATTGTTGCCTGGAAAGATGCTATCTGTATCGCCGACATTGCTCAAACGTGGGCTGATGGGACGAAACGTGCATGGCTGGGTGACTACGGCGCGTTTTGTGACATGAATTGGTATTATTCCAACATTATCGTTGGAGACAACGGCCATAAACCAAGTGAGTAATCTTGAATTACAAAGTCACCTCTTGCTTGCCAATTGACTGCCATCCCAGATTGTACCTGGATAGATGCCGACCACTCCAATGGCTTAAGAACTGCCGCGCTTCAAATCCACATGGAGGACTTTAGCTCCCATTCAAAGAAAGCCAACATGAAGAAAGGCGAGGCAGGCGAGGAGCGCAATATCACCGCAGACGAGCAATATTCCTGGTGCACATACCCGACCCTGGTTTTCGAGAGTTCAACTCATGGTCTTACCCCTCCAACGGATTATGGAGGGACTTTTCAGCTATGGAACGGCTCCGATGCAGCCCTTAACTTTTCGAGCATGCCCTTGGTTCGTCGTGGTGGCCTGACCCAAGGTTTCCAGAAGCTTGTGACATCCTCGAGTGATCGTCATAGCGCACACGCAATCTGCGCTAGCCCCACTTCCTGGGGTCCGGACTTTGTGCATCTCGACGAGCAGACTTTCTGTGACATGGATACCCGAATGACGTATCCATTCTGTAACATCAATGTCACTGATGACTGCTACGACTTCGAGTACCACCATTTGATAAGTGGGGCTGAGCGAGCGCCCAAAGACTACCAACATATGGAGACATGGCACTTGAACGGCACACAGACTATAACTCCCTTCCCAGGCCGAATGCTTAGAGCGAGAATGGCCTCTCCCGAAACTTCTGGGGTTCTACGGATTGGAGGCATGGAGTACATGGCTGGCTATGTCATGCTGGCCTGGTTTCTACTTTTCCTATTCCGCAAATCAAGATGATTTCCTGCAGTCAACTGGAACGATTGATGCAAAATGAGTACGTATGAGCATGGTTTCGTCATCCTCTTCGTTGGAAATACGCTGACAATGAATCAGGAATGTGGAATGATCAGTGCGTTCTTAATGTATCACAGCCTAGGCTTACACATTTCTATACTCCCCTGCGATAATCTAATTTAGACCAAAAAAAGGTGACCCAATACGATTTTAGAAGTGAAAGGCGTTTCACTCTTGGACTGTTTTCGCCAGAAGAAGGACTTCGTGAGCTGGTAGCAGCTGTGGACACACGATAGGTGTTTCTGGACGGCACAAAAAATGTCTGGTAATCTCATATCTGTGGATCACCAAAGGATCATGATGAAGATTGTCTTGGCTAGGTCCTCCACAAAGACACGTTTTAATATACACATTTCACTATATCTTAGAATTGCCTCATACGCTACTTCAACCGATGAAATCCAAGAAATTAAAGGTCAACGTCTCTCTCTCTCAGGGTTCTCTTAACAGCAGAGTAATTCGCTTTGATAGATTTGAATAAGCCGGGTTGAGTAGTAAATTCACAGGACTTGCAAAGCAGGTCTCCAGCAATCGCAACAAGCACGGCACTCATTTGAGGAGAAGATCTGACACGGCAGAGTAACAGCATGCGGTAAGGCCTATGCACCACTAGATATGGTTATCTGCTACTCTCCATATTCGCATCCGTGACCAAATGACTTCAAGAACCGCTGTTGGTCGGCATAACATAGGAGACCGAAACAATGTCCCCACCCGCTGCTCCTACATGCCAGCAGTCTAGGCTCTAAGAGTGCCTAGACTGCATATGATCATTGAAACGAAGGCTCTCGATGACGAGTCCTTGACGGAGTGACCGAATTTGGTTGAACATCAGCCTGGTGAAGACGTTCCAGACAAATCACACGATCAGCAAGGGCCTTTGTGAATCTAAAGCCCTCTTGTGCCATTGCAAAGTCAATTTCCAGGAACTCAGAATGACAAGAAGTCTGTCCCAAGATTTGAAGACCGCTGAATCCTCTGTAACACTTGCTGTTTTGCTCATCGTTTTGTACTTCCATCTCAGCCATAGATCTAGGAGTCTCGGTTGCTCCGGAGACTTTACCAAAAGACACCAATAGCTACAAGCTTTGGAAGACCGGACATTGTGTTGTCATTATCACTTCCTGCCGTGAGACTCGCCTTCTGCTCTTGCGTACTGAACAATCGATGGGGTTGTGAGATGAGCTTCTATGGCTTACTCCTTCAGCCCCTGATCTCAGGGATGGCCCTATACCCGGCTTGTTTCGACAAATTGATTGGATCGCTTCCAAAAAGTCCGCATGCGCAGTCAGCAAATGATAGATTAGCAATGATTGAGGGAATACCGTTCCACCTCTTCCATCTTGCTTAAAGTCTCAACCTCAATAACGGACTCCTAAATTGGTCGAGATAATTGGGTTCCTTGGGTGATCGTGACTTCATCTCTAAGAGATTCAATAGGTATGGAGCGAGAAGTGGACGTCCTTATCTGCGGCGGCGGCCCCGTCGGCCTACTGACCGCCTATTGCCTTGCGCGCTATGGAGTCTCAACTTATATCGTGGAACAACATGACAGAGCTAAGCAGACTTTGTACGGACGAGCAGTCATGATAGCACCTCGAACGCTAGAGATGCTCGATCAATTGGACCTAGCAGATTCGTTAGGACAGATTGGTTTTGTAGTGCGGGGCCGAGAGTCATACAAAGACGGAAAGAGAATCGAGAGTAAGACCACGCCTTCCTCCAACATCACCGACACATTCTTCGACTATTGTCTTTTGTGCCGGCAAAGATATACCGAAGATATCATACGTCAAGGGTATGAGAGGTACAGCAAGACTGGTGTTCACTACGGAGCTCACCTAGCAGATTTCTCACTCATCAAGCATGGTGAGGACTCAGTGGTGAGGTCGATCATCGATACTGCAGACCATGGCCGATTAGTAGTAAGGAGCAAGTACATCATCGGCGCCGATGGAGGACGCTCAACGGTACGCAGTTTAGCTGGCCTTGTATTCGAAGGAGATCGTAGTGATCGCCATTGGATTCGCATTGATGGAATCGTTGAAACCGACATGCCGGAAGCCCGGATAGGCCTTTGTGGCATACAATCAGCAAGCCATGGTTCCATACTGTGGACATGTCTTGACCATGGAGCAACGAGAGTCGGCTTCGCACTTCCGAAAAGGCTCTTTCATGAGCGTTGGAATAGCATCACCCGAGACGAAGTTATTGCAGAGGCGAAAAAGGCACTGAAACCCTTTAGTCTCGAATTCAAGACCGTTGATTGGTGGACCGTGTATTCTGTTGGGCAGCATCTAGCAGCTAAGTACAGAGCCAATGATCGCGTGTTCATTGCCGGAGATGCAGCACATACGCATTCTTCGGGTGCTGCGCAGGGAATGAATACGGGTTTACATGACGCTGTCAATCTCTCGTGGAAGCTAGCGGGACATCTCAATGGTTGGCTCTGTGACGATTTGCTCGAGACTTACGCCACTGAACGTCGACCAATCGCACAACGTATTATCGAACAAGACAAGATCATCTCGGTTGTGACAGGTGGTGAAATACCAGAACAATTCAAGGGTGATCCTGACGCAGATCCGAATAAGATACTAACTGAGACCTACGAAGCAAATGTTGCGTTGTACACGGGACTAGGAATTTCCTATCCTCAAGATGGTCTGCTTGTCGCTTGCTCGAGTTCAGATGAGACCCTGAGAGTAGAGCCTGGACAGCGAGCTCCGGATGTGCTCTTACAACGACCTGGAATTCGGGTACCGCTACGACTGCAGTCATTATGGAGGTTCAATGGAAAATTCACCATTCTCTTCTTTTGCGGTGATCCCAACAAGACTAGGGACGCCGTTAGGGAGTGGCGGCAATTTTTCGATGGTCCGGAAAGCTTCAGGCACTATTCAGCCGATTTCTACCAGTGTCTCACCATCATTACTGGTAACAACGAAGCCGGATCTCCAGATGAGTATCTCGGGGTCCCATGTTTCGGAGACGCATTTTATGACATCGACGGCTCTGCGCACGTGAGGTATGGCGTTGCGACTGAGAAACCCGCCATAATCGTTCTGAGACCCGATGGCATGGTTGGGCTTACGAGTACCCTTGGAGATGGCCACGATATCTCTAGCTACTTTGCTGGCTTCATTACCGCACGCACAGAATCTCGAGACTATAACAATGACAAAGACAAGAACCACACAATCTTGGACGTGGGCGAGGTATCTTTAGCGGATGACGCCGACCCGTGATGGGCTTGAAGAGCCCCTCAAAAGACTGTATGACATGCTGAACTAGCGATCTTTGGAAGGATGCTGTGGTCGAGATAGGTGGTACTCAGTCATACTGTCAGAGTTCTTGAAGTAGGCATGGAAATATTCTCGAGAATGATCGATGATCATAGGATGTCATTCCACAAGTAGCAACTTTGGAGCAAGTCCTTATGGTCTTCCGCCATCATTTATGCTTCATTTAACCAAGCTCTATTATTTTTCATTCCAGCTGGTAATAACATGGTTTTCGTCTCTACTCGTGCCAGGTACCTTCTTCGTCCAATGGGCGCAATTTTTTGGTGGCAATATCCGCCTACGTCTCCTCAGTTTCGGTTCCTAGCCATGCCGAGACAGCGCCGTCATGATATCCTAACCATACTCCCCATCATCTGCCCAGCGATGTATGTGAGGTATTATGCATGGATTGTACAGCGTGGTGATGTGAGTAATGGCTAAAGTCTCCACCTTGCAAGTCTCAAAGTCATGGGAGGATTGTGAAGTGTTAGCAATTCCATTCGAGATGCATATACCCAGGGACGCTTCCAGCCGCTTTCGTACTTCAATACTTCAGCAAAGTTGCGAGTAGAGGACGGCATTTGGATCTCTAACGATCAATAACGAAGGATCGTGTACGCCTTACTAAGACAGCGGCGATATACTTCGGCACAGTGATATTCAGACCCACGATCCCTTCCACCATTCACATAGTCTCATTCATAGCAAAACTCCTCACACATAGTAAGGAACAGTCGCCCAGAGCACGTGGACAGAAATCTACCGCACGTTCAAACCGCAACATGAAGACCCACGGCCATCAACTGCATCTTCAATGAGGTAATTGAAGTATGGTCGAACATCCCTAGGTCTACTTGCTGCAGACGGCTGAACCTGTTTGGGCGTACACAATTTGTCAAGTATGAAGCCTGGTCGAAGCTGAGTATCGTAATCGTTGGCCCGAATCATCACATCATGTATTGCTAATCAAATGGCCTTCTACACAATGTCTGCTTTTCGCAGTCTTCCGACATCAATGTGAGGACGCTCTATTAGCACATTAGAGTTTGTGCTAGAAAAAGGATGAAGTCCTTGAACATCTTGAATATCCTCTTTCTATTCTCCTCGGATATGTGAGAACACTTCCATGGTATGATTGCTATCGATAACGAAGTTGATGCATCGCTTCCCAGCTTCTCCGCGTAGAGGTTAATATAAGTGATAATTGAGCATGGACAACTTTAGGGAAGGTCTGACCAACGTCCAAGGACAAAGAGCGGCAGGTACGAAGTCTACGCCATCAATCGTGAAAACCGGACCGATGGCGCTTCAATGACCTTGATTATCGATCCGCCTATGCGGGAGGATCTGCCGTATATGAGCAGTGGAAGTGGAATATCAATGAGCTACCGGCGGAGGTCAACTGAAAGCCTTGGAGTAATAGAAGCAGCACATCTGACTATAACATAACCTATGTGTTTGAGACATGCTTGATGACGCTTTTTGAGACGTTCATGAAGACGCTAATTATGGACTGGTTCAACTCCTAGCCGAATCCTACGAGACGCTGTCCGAATGACATGGGCCAAGGCATTCAATAAAGGGATGCAAGCCCTTTGCGCGAAGCTTCATTACACTATCACCATGAGAATTGCAGGATGGAGAGACAGCACATCTGATCACCGTAAGGGCTTGATTCGTAAGACTGGGGAGCGAGATTGGCGTTTTAAAAGCACTTTCATGCCAACAAGGGCCTGTAGAATCAGGACGCCGTCACGTCAACCTGCAGCTCTGTAACCTCGCATATATTGAAGTGCAATCTCAGGCATAAAGATAACTTCCGCCTGTCCAATTAGCATCTCAGGCTCATTGGCTCTAAGCTTGCCACTTGCCTCCCTTCCCCTTCCCCTTAGGCTGCCTCACAACAACGCTAAGCGCAATCGCGGTGGAATCGAAAATGTAATCCTTAGCCTCTAATTGCTTCCAATGCGCTTCGAACCACATGCTGAGCAGAGCGCACCATCAAGTCCGGATTTTCATCTAAGAGGAATTAGCAGTAGCTAACATCTCACTGACTTTCATTATGTACGTTAAGCTCTTGTAGAGTGGACGGAAGATGTCTGCAAATGCTATTCGTTAGGGGGTCTGGTTCTGAAAAGAGAGAGAAACATTGCTCGATCACCTTCAGAGCTCGCAGAGCTCTGAGTTGACTCGGATCCAATCGGAAAGCGTGGTAATAAGGCCCGGTAGTGCTCGTACAGTCACCTATCACCAGCTCGACTAAAGTGCCCGGGATGGCTAGAAGAGTACTTGTAACACAGGCAGGCGAGAGCCGTGTATGCACTCTCTGGTAGAAGGAACTTTTACCAGTATCATCAGTCTTTTCATGTTCTTGAATGTGGAGGAGTTTTAGGCCGGGAATCTTCTCGAGCAGCTGTAAAGCCATGCAAGATCAGAGTCAAAAGCTGCGTTACGTTGTCCCATGGCCTGTCAAGCACTGCTTTGTCTTCGGTGTGGACGTTCAGAGCGTTCGATTTCGTGAAACCTGTTATGAGAACAGAACAGTCCGAACTTGCCGCCTCCAACTTGCTGTCCAATCATTAGGGCCAAAGTTCCCTGGTAATTCATGCTTCCCTATCCAGATATCATAGTTCCCACAGGCGGATCCGAGTAACAATGATAGGTATGGCCAGGTTATTCCATGGTCTTCTGTTTTCATACATAGCTGTTGTGTATGTGGCGGATTGGGCTGGGATTCCATTACGTGGTCAATACGACCCAACAGCCTCAATACAGCTTTATTACAGTGAGCCACTGCAACCTTCAGTCCGCCGCTTAGCATGCTATTTGGAATCCGATATAGGAGCCATAAACTTGCTCAGCCTCTTCCATAATCCTTGTCATTCAGCTTCGATCCCAAAGCCTCCATATTCCTTTCAAGAATCCATCTTCTGCCCTCCTCATAGCAGAACCACATATGGGCTCTTATGCATCACATACCCGAGTGCAACACTCGTATTCGACGCCCCTTTCCTCTTCGCGATCCCCTCTAGTACCTCCGTCGCCTGCTCCGCCCTTTTCAATTCCAATATGGCATGTGCCTCCCTCCATGCTCATACGCCAGCCCTTTTGGTTGATGACATCCACCACCAGGCGCATCGTACCGCGCCAACGTCATCTCTTATCCATAGACGTGGGTATGATATCGCGCTCGAAGTTCCGTTCGGCAGAGGGCCATCCCCCTTAGTGAATGGAGACTTGACGGAGACCGTTTTGGCAGACGTATGCATCGCATTCGACGACAACCCAGGCTGCATTGTCGTAGATATCCAGGTAGAGGACTCTGCGGGTGGAGATCAGGTGGTTGGTGGTTCGCGTTGTTCCAGGGATGGAGGTTGTCATTTTCCAGTAGTGGATGTAGAGCTGCGAGATAGGAAACCGAGTCAGCAGGATGCGCCACGTCGACAGATGCAGAGAGGATCGTACCTAGTCGATGTAGGAAGTCTACAGCTTCTTCAAGCTATCTTCACCGAGACTTATAGACTCCTCGCAGGGTCTGAACCATAGTTCAACCGCCTGCTTGTGTCATGCAATCCCTTGTAGCCGAATGAGTACTTTGTCGCCAAGATAACACATCTTTGACATCTCTCTCGGACATGCACTCGCCAATCCACATTCCCTACTCCCACGCCTGCTAGCCATTCGCGCTTGTCCATTGTGAGGAGGGTAGCATGTATTGCAACGGTGCGAAACTTTTGCGTATCGATGCAGTTACCTCCCTGGACATTGAAGTACTTCATCGTGAGGAGGTGGTCTACTTGCTACATCCGCCCAGACGATTCTTCCATAGTTCATGGCGCCAGGGCGTAACGGGCTCACATGAACGGCGGTTGAGGGTACTGGGACTCGATGGGGAGCTAGGACGCTATTGGGAGCTGGAGGCAGCAGTGCAGTCATGTCACATGGGGGACGTCATCCGGTCAATTGAAAGCTGGAGTTGTTTACTTGACAGTGCTCCTCTGGGTGCTTCTCGGCGGAGTTAACCCCGGAGTTAAATGGCCTCGCTTCTAGCTCGTCAACGCCAGGGGAAAGTCCAGTTTTCGCGGGGGGGCCTCAATACCTATTGTATGTGAACCCTCTAAGCGCCCCCTGGAGCGTGATTAGCGCCTAACTGTTAGGTTTGCAGAGAAGCTCCGCGGCCGGGGTATCATGAAAACTCACTTGCATTTCGAGGCAGAGGTAATACGCAGTAACATAAGTAATAAGTCAATGCCTCTCATACAAAGAGAGTTCAAGCTCTGTTCATTGAACTCAATAAGTACGCAACAGTACTACATAGATTATGTACATCGTGAGACGGCACACCCAAGCCCTCGTCCATCGAAATCTAAGCTGCCTGTATGCGAAATTCCAGGTCCAGGTTCAAGTGACAGAGAATACGCTTCAGCGACTGCATTAATCTGAGAGCAAGTCCTGTCTACGTAATATGTAAAGATTCAATGAACCTGTTTCAAAGTGGATGGACTGCGTCATCGAGACCGGCTAGATTCAAGGTATCGCAGCGGTTTGATAATTACTCTGCTGGCACTACGATATCAGTTGAACCATCTTCAATCTGACAATACCAAAGTTCAGCCGGAGGATAGTGATGGAGAGGATCGGCCAAGAGCAATCATATATGTTGTTGCGAAGGAGGGAGTATGGCAAAGGTCGTTCAGGTTGCTTGTGGGGATGGAGGCCGATAAGAGCCATGTTGTTAGTCCTGTGGCAGGATCTTGCGATCGTGCAGATCATAGGGGGTATTATTGTTGTACTTGCTTGATGTGCGTCAGGAAGGTGAAGTAGGGAGTCTTTGAGTACGATGTGAGGCTACTTGTTGCTGTTAGCGTGCCGGAGCAAGAGGGTATGCGTTTATATGATTATAGAATAAAGTGAACATTACCAGCAGATGGGAGGCTAGAGACCAATTATATCTTAGTCACAATTTTCATATGAATATCCCTTTCTCTAACATGTACACGTAGCCTGAGGGCTCGACAAAAGTATCCTCTTAATAGTGTCTGGTTCCGCCATTCTCAAATACCTGTCCCAAACCGCGTAATCACTTGCCAGTAGTCAACAGCTGCAACCTTTCAGATGAGTGGTATATGTCGTCATGGACTATCGTGGTTGTGGTACTCAGAAATTCAGCCCTGTTTAATTATCAGAGCTTTGCACACGTACATCAGCGAACGCTTCCACTCCATAGAATCGTCATAGCTGATATTCTATTACACCAAATTCTACTAGTACAAGTCCGGTCTCAGTCCGTTCCCTAAAATGTACCGCCAAGGCCACCTTACCAACGTAGCGTCTTCGTAGCAGCATCAAAGGTCGACACCACTAAACAGCTCCCTTTCTGTGACGCCGGCACTTCGTAGCCATATTCGAAAGTTTTCTCCCTAGATTCTTTTCGCTTGCAAGGCCAAGTGATTTGAGATGTATCGAGAGCCTGACATATTGGTCCAACCCACCAAAGACACCTCCTTCTAACGGCGTCAGTATATCCCCAACATACCCTGTCGGTAGTACTCACATTTTCCCCCATGTCTGCCGGCCTCTCTTTCAATTATAGCACAGATCCCTGCACGGTCTGCCTCGACATACTCTCGATATCCAGATCATTTGGCTTCTTGTAACTCGTGATGTCTAGCTCAATAGTCTGCTGTATGCCATGTCCCTGCTGTTCTGGTCCCAATTCTAACCAGCTATCATTACCCTTCCCTGGCCCAACAGCTGTCGTAGTCAAACCATCGCTAATTCCAATAGGCGCTGATACAGAACTGAGTTTTGTCCGCCCTTCCCTCCTGTGGCTGCATGTCCCACTTTTGTATGTTTCGATTTCCGGGTGGCGAAATCGTAGGATGAAGAGGGGGCGTAAAGTGGGAATGCAGGCGGCGATTATAGCTAGGTTGATTTCGTTGGCAGTCCAAATCCAGAGATCAGCTGTTACATAGGTGATGTCGGCTCGGGCGTTTAGTTCGGTGAGCTTGGTAGTCTTGACGACGGCGCAGGCGAACGCGAAGACCCCCATGCCCATAAGGCAGGAAAGTCCGACCTTCTTTCGCCAGTTCAGTTGCAGATCGTAGACGATGGTAATAGGCATGAGAGCAAGGGTAAGGTCTATGAACGCCAGCCAGCCTATCATGATTGTCAGCACTTAGTTATGAGGGTCCTGCGTGGATGTTGAACGTACTGGCTGTGATTAATGAGAAGTCAGTCGACCGGTATGAAGGCCAACATTTTGCTTTACCACTTTTCACCAATGACGGATCCCACAAAGCCTGCACTGGTCTGCACTGGGTCAACTTGAGGATGATGGAGATCGAGCTGATTAGAACACTGCCAGCCATTGCAGCCCATATGAGGAATGCTCTCCGCCACGTGCTCTTACCCATGATTCGTATAATCAAGAGAGCCACTGCGACCTTGCCTGTTGCCAGTGAACTGATCGCGAATGGTTGGGCGATGTATTCGATTCTTGCTGCCTTCCTCTCTTGTTCTGGGTTCTTTTGCAGATAGTACAGATGTCTGCACCCGCCAAGCGCACACAGGTATGTCCATAAACCCGTGAAACACAGTGCTTGTATCTAATCCAATCAGCGTTGAGACTCCCTCGCTCACCACTTGATGCACGTCGTACCAAAGTGAACAATATCATCCAATCATCCCACCAAAGGTTTCTAGTTAATCTGATTCTCGTATAGAACCTCAGAGTCACAAAACCCGTAGAGAACACGGCCCAAGTCCAGGCGAAGGCATTCAGCTCATTTGCTCTGTCGTAGTCGCCATTTGGCGGTACCTTCAAAGCAGGGGAGGACATCTTGAAGCTGTAGGAGACCGCGCGAGAATGAGACACTCACAGATCTTAGCGCACATAGGGGCACAGTGAGAACATACAGAGGATTGACGAGAGACTATAAGCAGGAGACTGTGAAGCAAAGGGTCTACATATTGGGTGATGGATTTTGGGAAGAGCAGCGATACAACGCTTGGGTTAATTGCCATTCCTCAGTCTACTGACTTTGCCAGTTGCTTTCTGGAGTGTGGAGCACTACTGCAAGTAAGTACCCGATGACTTCGTTTCCAAAGAGGCACAGTCAGAGTGAACAGAAATTCCTTGCGCGATTTATTTCGCAGACCGGATAAGTACTGAAGGCGTGTGACGATAAAGGAGACATACGACGAGCCTAAGCGGCCTAAGGCTGACTAGTGTAGAGTAGCGGAACAAAGTATCCAATGAGGAGGTTTGATCAGCGCATACCTAAGGTGGATATCAAGCGTAGTGTCCCCGCTCACGTGCAGGCCAACGCCGCAACAAGACTGGTACCCCTGTTGTCGTTGCAGCTTTTCTGGGCCCAAAAGCTAAGTCCCTTGAAAGGCATAGGCCGGTACCGCTGTGGCTTGTCACAGTAGGAGGCTTTGCGGATCTCGGTCATATCTGAATGGTCGTTGTGAGCTCCCAGATGCTGAACCGCAGAGAATGAGGGGTGAGTCAAACCGTGTACGGAAAACCCGCTGGAGGAGATCAATCAGCGTCAATCACTGATACTAACGTTGGTGTCCACCATCGGGATCACGGTAGCGATTCCTTGGGATCGCCAAGGTCAGGGAGCTTGCGCTGTAACACGCGTGCTTCAGCACTGTGGCACGGCCCATTCCTAGATCTGGCCGTCGGCCGACATTAGACTTGAGGTGTAACGCAATGAGCTTTAACTGGCTCCTGCTGGAAGCATAGCTGTGCCACACGAGCCATATCGTTGAGGACGAACCTATATATCTTCGAAGGGTGGAGCCAGCAGGAGAACGGAATACGATAGGACGCTCGAACGCCTTTGTGCGTAGATCTCTAGGAACACGATGAGCGTCCCGCACCCGGCGTCCCGCATATACTTCTTTACTTTTCGTACATTTCACCAATAGGGTCTTTAATTGTATCACGCTTAATGCTTAATCTTTCTATGCTATACACCTAGTTGTAGTACTTCTTTGTTGACTTTGAGGATACGTGTGGAGTTATATGCAATGTGTCTTTTTGGATGCTGGTGATATAAGTGGTGGACATACTCGGTGTGGCATACGCCACGGAGAGCACGAGTACGGCGAAACCTCGAGGATACGAATTACAGGGCGAATTATCGCGAGATAGGGCGGGGTATCAGCTCGGTGTAGTTCCGGAACAAACACGCGGAGCTTTCTACGTACGCGGCACTTTCTGGTAAGGGGCAGGTGTAGGTCTAGGGTTTAGAGCTCGTAGAGAGGAACGTCAAGGACAGTCAAAGCATACTTGTTGTAGACAGGGTTCAATTTAGAAGGATCTCTTTTGATAGTCTATGGTTGAGTTGTATCATCAGGGTTGAACATAAGGAGATCTAAAGCTCGTCAGGGACGCAGAAAATATCACGTCTGTCCGGGGAGGGAGGCGCCCCTAAGCGAGCCCTTAGAACGTTGCCAGCGCCAAAGAAACAGCGGATCTCCGAGCGGCTCCGGCGTCCGTGGTCCGGGGTACCAATTCTTTATTGTGTCCCTAACGAGTCAAGGAGATGTCTGCCAAGACGTGGGTGCTCAGGGTGCTCATACCCTTTTGCTCAATGGGCGCTGTGAGCAGAGACGTTGCTCATGGTGCCAACCCCTACGAGCGCCACGGGCACTCATGCCATGACTCCTCCTACTCCCGAGGCCGTAGACCTGGTCCTGGTATCAGCGGCCTAACGCTAACTCGAGTGGTATTTCAGAGCGAGGGATCCATTGCAAAGCCTAGATCAACGTATGGCGTCAATCTCAGGCGTCCTATTCTAGCCCATGCTATGCACAGCGCCGCAACCAGATTAGCCACCCTGCGTACGTCCGTCAAAAGTCTAGCATGTCGCTCAAGTTTTAGAGCAAGGACATCGAAACATAGCTATTGGTGTCCTTGCTGTAAGATTCCATCATCCTATTTCCTGCGCCTCGCGGCCGGTTCCCATCAACAGCAGACACCACTACGGCGCACTTGTCATATAGATACGCCGAGCTTTGTGAGTACACCGAACCTTAAAGTAAGTCCGACGAGGTGGACCCGGGACGAAGGATTTGGTATTCGATCATAGAACCATCTCCCGCGGCAGATGCAGACATACTTACATGGGGTCCCGCATTTACACTTGCTTCGATGCTCCCTAGTGATAGAGGAATCCTGTCTCATCTTGCGATATCCTTGACGATCAAACAGGACTCAATTGGCATGCCTTCTCAAGAGAGGGGGGTTTCGGCTCTTATCGACACACTGAGGGACTGCCTGCCGCAAAAGGGCTCCAATGGCACCTACGACCGTGAGCAGCTGAAAGACGTTGCTGAGCGGTTAAGCATCGCAATCGAAACCCCCGGAGAGACTTGTCGGCAAGTCACGTACTACGTAAGCCTCCCCACAAACCGAACAACTTAGCAAGACATCACTAATTCCGCGTCATCACCTCTAGTCTCTCCGCACAACCATCGTTCGAATCTCAACACGACTAAATGTTCTCAACATCGTGGTCAACAAAAATGGCCTAGTCAGCGGCAAAGAGCTCTCGCAACAAACAGGCGCTGATCACCTCCTCCTCATCCGGCTTATAAGATTTCTTGTCGCCATATATGTCGTTAGAGAGACTAGTGTAGACAGCTATATTGCAACTACTATCACGTAGTACCTTACGATTCCGAAATTGGAGGCTGGTACCAAGTATACTTATAATCTCGGTCATATAGCTATAATGCAGCTAGATCCGTTCTTAGCGAAGATGGGGTATAAATATCCTACAGATCCTAAATATTACCCTTGCTAAGACGTATTCTACACCGAGGACAGCCTATTCGAGTGGTTCCTAAAGTATCCAGAGTATCTTAATAACTTCAATCTGTATATAACTGGTTAGCGAGATGGACGTGCGAACTGGCTGGATATCTTCTCATTTGAGGAGCAGCTTATGAAGGGTTTTGCGGGCGGCGATAATACGGTCATGCTTATTAATGTTGGCTGTGCACGAGGCCATGAAGTAGCAAACATCAAGACTAGGTACCCGCATATACCTAGGAGATTCATAATGCAGGACTTGCCGGAAACTACTAAACAGGCCTTGGATGTAGACAGCATGGAGGTCATGGAACACGACCTCTTTACGCCGCAGCCCATTAAAGGTGAGCCGGACTTGGAGGTTTGCGTTAACGTCCTCCAAGCTAACCATGGCTACTTAGGAGCACGAGCTTACTACCTACGTAATATCCTGCATGATGGGCCGGACTTCAAATGTCAACGAATCCTCTCACAGTTGAAAAGGGCACTGAAACCTGGCTATTCGAAGGTCCTTCTCAACGAGCTCCAACTTCCCGACAAAGGTATGAGCCTGACAGCGGCGCAGCTTGACATCACAATGATGGCAGCCTTAGCTGCAACAGAGCGAACGGAGCGGCAATGGCGAGAATTGATTGACTCTGTGGGGTTGAAGATAGAGAAGATTTGGACGAGGGTGGTAGAGGAAGAAAGTATTATCGAGCTGGTCCTGGAGTAGTCACGGTACGGTGGCAGGAGGTTGTAGACTGGTGGGCTGGTCTGACATTCTTATGCACTCTATCTGTTGCAGAGGCCACGCGGCTAAGAGAGTGGACTTGAATTGAAATGCTCAATTTGGTCGCCATATATGAGACACAAAGACAAATGATAACGTAAGTCCATGTACATATTGCAATCGCCTGAATATGGGTCTCGGTTTTCGACTGCTCGAGTCACGGTTTCCTAGACCTAACTCAATTATGTCTTTCCTAGATAGATCCCTAGGCGTTGGCTGCCGAATATCGAATACCTTGATAAGGGATAATTTCATGTCTCTGTCCACTCAAAGAATCGACATACCAGCCTCATCTTACTTGCCACCAGCACCAACTGACTCCCCATCAAATACCACAGCCAGCATCTGCTCATCTTTCACCAACACAGACGCACACCGCTGCGAACACAGACTCTCTCGTACCACCAACAAGAGACAAACCGATACCCAGACCCCACAACGTCTGTCACTCCTCGCCTGCGAGACTCGGAAGGAGATGCACCAATAGCTCGTTGCCAGACCATTCATGACCTTCAACTCAGCCGTTGTGTCCAACCCATATTCACTTTTCCATCAGCTTAACCAAGCCATCACAACGCAAAGCAAGTCCTCCCATCCCTGGGACATCAGAACCCCTCAAAGCCGTGGCCATCTTATACTTCCGAGGCATCTTGCAACTCCGGTATAACGTACTCTTTCTACCCTGGTCATACCGCGAATGGCAATATCCACTAATGCACTTGCATGATCTTACGACGAATATTGAGCCCCTTGACAGACTGATCTAGGCAAGGGATCATGTTTGACATGGAAGATTAGATCACCCTCTACATAATCTTGACATATTGCGCGGAGTAGTCGCCGATTCCGTCCTCTTCGCTGAAAGTCTAGCATGCCCTTGTAATCCACATCAAAGTAGATAAATCTAAGGAGAGCGCTATCAAGAATGTGTATTCACCCCTGTTCACCGCAATCAAGCTATCCACCAGCTTGCGCATCATAGACCTAGGAACCACAGACAGGAGCTGTATGGGCGCATCAAACCTCCCTAATGAGGCTCTGCAGGACATCGCGGAACGGTCTGCTGGTGGAAGGGCGAAAAGCTCTAGAGTATGTGCGGTGATTGGTTAGGAACAATGAGTCGGGCACCCAGTTCATCTCCGAGTTTCTATGTTCTCCTAGGACTCTACACAAACGATCACCAATGTACGGACTTCACGGTAATCAAGTCATGTTACCACACTCTCATGACTATCTTACCATGCCTTAGGCAGAAGTGCAAGACACTGACAGAGGAGATAACTGCGTATTGATGACAAGCAATTGAGTGCAATGCATAATACAAGAGCCATATAGCGTGCGTGATACCACTTGCTCCTTAGTAATAAGATAAGCTGACGCCCGTACGAAGGTTTGTGGGATAAGCCACTGCTCTCGTTGGTAGTGGCACTAGTCGACAATTGGACACTCACTGGCCAGACGTGTCATAACGGCATTCTAGGCTCTAGCCATGGTTTTCTTTTTCTAGACAATGCATTCCATATGTCAAACATCACTCGATGAGCCACATTCTAGAAGCAATGATTGTGCTCTGGCTAGGGCTCGGGTATTATCATACTTCCGATATACCTTATAACTAACCCAGGTGTGAGAACGAACACACGCTCTTAGTCCAAAGCACACAGTATTCAATTCGACATCTTGACTCTGGTTGCCAAGTAGTATTGGTTTGCTACATTATGGTCGAGCTTGCAAAACTCTCTATGTCGGGAAGTGTCCTTATAGATCTGAAAGTGTCTGAATACCAACCCCGTCTTGCTTCCGACCTTCCACAAATACAACAGGTGGCGTGTAGAACTTCCTCCCATGGACGACGTAAATCACGATCGCCACGACTATAACACTGGCCCACACCAAAGGCGCCCAGTTTGCCGTTTTCGTTGTCACTGGCACCTGGTTGGGAAAGCAGGCGAACACTATCACAAACCCGGAGTAGACGAACGCAAAGGCGTTGACAGGCAACCCGAACCGACCCAAGCTCCATCTTGCGGGAGGTAGTGGCTCTTTCATGATCCGTTTACGGAGGACACAGCCAATCGAGATCATATAGGTTGAGAGTAGGGCTAGGAGATTGAGGGATACAACAATGTTGAAGCCGGTAGTGGAGCCGAGATTGATGAGGCATATGACACCTGCAACTACGGATGTAAGGTAAACGGCGTTATCTGGGACGTTTCGTTTGTAGTTCATCTACGGATGTTGATCAGCGATCTGGGCTCGACGACAACCAGTAAGATGACTTACCCGCGAGATCCATCTAGATAAAGGAAATCCTTTGTCTCGTGAGAATGCCCAAGTCTCTCGCGACGTTGTAGCTAGAGCGGTGACCCCAGCCGAGAAGATTAACAAGAACAGAATGATCGAGAGCAGAAGTGCTACGCCCACGGAGCCTGTGTTGTTGAACAAGTCCAGGTAAGGAGCAGGAGAGGTTATCACGGTACCGAGGTCCCCAATGCAGAACAGCATAGTCACGAGGACAATGATCGCCATGAAAACATTCAAAAGGTAGCTCCACCACATGCATCGAGGTACAACAAGAGAGGCGTCTTCGACCTCCTCAGCTGTCACCAATATAAGCTTGTCGGTCTTGAAAGCTTACTAAGTTGGTACTACTCACAGATATGCACAGCACTATCGGACCCTGGGGGAGAATTAGCGGGGCAAAATTTGGCAAACACGAAGTGTAGCTGACCAAGATTGCTGTAGAGTACGGTTACTTGGGCCACCAGACACGAAGTCCCAATGTTGCTCCACCCTCCGTTATTTACAACTTCGGTAAACACCGCTTGAGCTGAATTCCTCGGTGCGAGCACCCAAAGAGCAACCACTATTACGATGAAGCCTCCAATGTGGCCGAATAAGGAGATCGTTTCGAGCATTGGTAATATCTTTGCGCCCCACGTGTTGAATACAATTGTCACAGCCAAAAAGGCAAGCATTATCAGCGTATACTGCCAGTTCGGGAAAGTAAAGCTCGAATTGGTGACATTGATCATACTTTGGACAAGTGTGGTGACGATGAAGGCACCGCTCGCTACGCCTGACAGCCAGCCCAAACTTGACATCCAGCCTGCGAATTGAGCGTGTACCAATTTTGGATGCAGAGATCGAAGGGAACTTACCAGCCGCATAGCTAGCGATTTTCTGATACTCAGCAGGCGCAAATTCACTAACCCAGTGATATTGGCCACCGCTTGTGGGAGCCCTATAACGATCACGGTTGATTAGATAGTGAGGCTTAGCCGGTAGAGCTTTTCAAGCGTGATCCTCTGGGCTTCATTGAGAGATGAAGAGGCATTTGAGAGACACTCACATTGACTCCATTTCAGCTAGTGATGCAACGACGGTAGAGTAGCAGATGACGGTGCCAATGAAGACCCAGAAGAGGCCGCCAAAGCCACCATTGAGCAGTCCGACGCTCAAAGAGCTGCGCAAATGATGGGTATTAGGACTGCGTCAATGCGAGGACAATCAATCATGTTATCGCGGCATACACCAGTACATATTCCCAAGTAGCCATGTAGATAGAGATAAAGCCGAACGTGGAGAGAAAGCCGAAGTTGCGCTGCGGTTGGGTTAGCACTGGTCAAGACTGTGAATGTGTGTCAATTGAGAGTCTACTTTGAACACCTGCCTTTTTCCCAGGCGGCGCATATCAGAAACATCATTGACGGTATCTCCCGAGCCTATGTCACACACTTCGATTGTTTGCGAAGGTAGTCCCTTCTCTGGATTGGCATTGTAGGGAGAAGTCTTGTTATCTTCGATTGAAACGCTATGAACATAACTGTGAGCAGCCATCTTGCAATGATGCGCCAGGAAAATGACTGAGACACAGGAAATAAACAGAAGAACAGGGAACAACCCGAAGAGATACGTGTTGCGGAGACACTCCCGGGCAACGTTGGTCATCTTGGTGCATAGTTAGCGTGGGGGCACTGGGGGAAAAGCCAGCACCGTTGGTCGGCGCCATCGACGCTGCCCGGTGTCAACCAGCCTGGCATGATAAGCCTTTAGAATATCAGTGATATGATTGGAGGCTTATTGGCCATTCAATGGGGTGGAACAATCTATTGCTATTGAAGTTGTTGCTAGATAGAATTGCATGCAGAGATTTTATCTAGTGCGCGCAT
>JAEUBA010000225.1:0-21776 GCA_018257865.1 Stereocaulon alpinum | reverse complement strand
ATAGTTTCTCTTACGGCTAGGAAAGGCACACTACGTGTACCATCTACTAGTTTCACAAATAATATAATAGAACACCCTTATTAGTATATATAGATACTAGAATAGGCGTATAAACCAATCAATTAATCAACCTATAATAATTTCTAGATTAAATTTACTTAACTTATAACTACTAGGAAAATTAATATTAAATACTAGTTTAAGGATCTATATAAGAAAATCTCCCCCGCCCTAAAAAGGGATATTTATACTAAAAAATATAAGATAAATAAGGACTATACTACCTTTAACGAGTTCTTTATAGTCGCTAATTAGGAGATATATAATATTAGAGCTAAAGAAGCTATAATAAAGCCTTATCTAAATACTAACCCTTATAGTATCCTTAAGATAAGGAGCTAGTAAGCCCCCTTATCTATTCTAATCCCTTATATAAACCGCTAAGTTACCTTTAAAGGTATAACTACCCGCTCCCTACCTAATACCTATAAAGAGGAATATTTTAAGGAGGAGCGTCCTATATTAAAGGATAAGCTAAAGTATTTCTATTATAATAAAGAAGGCTATTTCGCTACTAAATACCTTAAGTATTTTTATAAAGTAGTATAAGAAGTCGCTAGCGAAGATAAAGATATTAGAGATACTAAAGAAGTTAAGGAGTTATTTAATTTAAAAAACTAGCTATCTTTAGGGAAGTTACCCCTAAGGACCTACTATTCTTATTATCCGTAGAATTCTATAATCCCTTTAGTAGGCGTTTATTTATATATCCTATTACCTTAATAGCTTAGGATAAGAAATATAAATTAAAAGCTCTTACTAATACTAGTACTACTATATACTTATTTATTAATAAAAAAGAAGTATAAATCCTTTCTAATACCCTTAATATTATCCCTATTCCCCTTTCTAAACCCCGATACCTTTATGGATATAATAGTAAGATAAGAAGGAAGCCTATTACCTATATAATCTATCCTTCTATATAAGTTAGCGATTATATAGAGTCTACCGTACCTATACTTATTACTAACTTAGGTAATTAATATATTATCCTTAGTAAGCTATAGATAAATAAGTATAAGGTACTACTAAATATAGTAGATAATTATATTATCTTTATACTAAGGTATTATAACTATACTAGTATACCTTCGCCTAAGCCGCCTACCTCTAGTTTAGGAGTTAAAGCTAGTAAAGCCTACTAAGATTACTATAGTAAAACCTAAACTAAAGAAGGTTAGTACGTCTTAGCCTACTCCTCCCCCGCCTAAAGAAAATAAGGCGTTAGATATTAGTTAAATTAGTATAATAGCCTTCTACCTACTTACTTAGAACCTAAAGAAGTACTAAGTTTAGTACTTCTCTATAACCCTTACGGGAATAGAATATAAACTAAGAAAGGATATAATCTTCTTAGTAGACTAAGAACCTTTAGAGGAGTAAATTAATATATTAATAGATAAGGACTTACCTCTCTATACTAAAATTATATTAGCTAATTAGGATAATAAGGACTATACGTAGCTATAAGAGGCTATTAAGAAGAATCCTACTTAGATCTTTAAGGGTATTAACCTTAGGTACTACTCCTAATACTATTATACCCTCTTCTATAAAGAACGCCTTTAGGTCCCTACTTTACTAAAGCTTTATATTAAGCTTATAAAGGAAAGCTATAATCTCCTCGTAAGCGGTTACTTAGGAAGAGACTATATACTAGAGATTCTAAAGTATTAATTCTACTAGTTAGGTATAAAAGAGGAAGTAGTACGCCATATCCGTAATTACTATATATACTAAAGAAGTAAGGCGCTAAGAGATTAGTATAATAGACTCCTATAACCCCTACTAACTCTAGAATAGTATTAATAAGATATCTTAATAGACTTTATTATAGGTCTCCCTATTTAAGATAACTATAATACTATTTATATACTAGTAGACTACCTTACTAAGGAATAGTACTACGCCTTATATACTACTATTAATAAAGGAACCTCTATAGAGGCTATAATAGATATCCTACTTAACTACGTCTTCTATACCTATAGTCTACCTAATTTTATAGTATTAGATTAAGGCCTATAGTTTATCTTATTAGTTTAGAAGGTATTATATAAATAATTACGAATTAAGGTAAAGCTATCTATAGCGTTCTACCCGGAAACTAATAGATAAACCGAAAGAACTAATTAGGATATCGAGCGGTAACTAAGGACCTACTACTTCTATATATAGGACGATTAGGTCTATTAGCTACCTATCGCTAAATTCGCTAATAATAATACTACTACTAATACTACTAAAATCTCTCCGTTCTTCGCTAATAAGGGCTTCTACCCCTATATATCTTTCTCGCTGCTAGTAGAGCCTAGCCCCTCCGCCTAAGAAAGGACGTAGGCTACTAAGGCTAACGATATTACGGATAAAATAGTAGATATATTAGAATTTATTAAGGAGTAGTCCGCTTAAAGCCGTAAATAGATAATAGACTAGGCGAATCGCTACTAATTTAATATATCCTATAAAGTAGGAGATCTAGTCTTTCTATCTAGTAGAAATATTATTATATTACGGCTAAGTAAGAAGCTAGATAATAAAATATTAAGATTATTTAGAGTTATAGAGAAAGTAGGATATTTCTATCGCTTAGAGCTCCTAGTAAGTATACGGATCTATAATATATTTTACCCTAGCCTATTACGTAAGGCTGCGAGCGATCCCCTACTTAAATAATATATTAAACCCCTAGGGCTGATAGTTATTAATAACGAAAACGAATAGGAATTAGATAAGATTTTAGATACCCGCTAGATAGGAAAGAAGCGCCGTTTATAATTCTATATTAAGTAGAAGGATAAGGAGTAACCGGATCGTTAATAGTATAACGTAGATAGTAATAAGTTCGAATACGTAGCTAATATAGTTATAGACTTCTACCGCTATTACCCTAGAAAGCCTAGTAGTCCTAGCTAATAGGAGACTACTTATACGTATTAGGGTCGATACTTTCTTAAGGGGGGAGGTAATATTACGGGCTAGCCTTTCGTTACTTACTAGTCCTTTATTACTTACTAGTATTTATATACTTTCGACTCAGCTAGGTCTAACGCTAGGTCTCTTTAGCCTTAGCGCCTATCGAGCTACCTCCCTAATATATTATACGTACGCTCTATATATATAGCTTTCCTTCCTTAGATTTATTCTCCTAGTTAATTAACACCCCTATCGACTCGCTCTAGGCCGGCCCCTAATAGTTAGAGATCTTATCCTTTTTATAGTATCCCTCCTCTTTTAAAGTATTAAAGAAGATTAACTAACGGTTTAATTATAAGGTCTATAGTTATATCTACTAAGCCTTAATTCGCTAATTAGCGGTACTCTTACTAAAGATCTAGTAGCGGTCGAATTCCTTATCTTCTTTAGATCAATCGTCCTAATCTATATATAGTTAATATTACGCGTTAGTAATAAGTAAGGTCTTAAGGCCCCGATCTAATCTAATCTTATAAGGTATAATCTTCTTATCTTATAGGTACGTTAGAAATTATTTTATAACACTTACGACGGTCTTAGTATAAGGGGTAGATACGCTATAAGGACCCTAATAGGGGCCTACTAGGTATTAGACCCGATATCCTTAACTTTTGCCGCTTCTAGGTAGCCTAGGGGTAGGGCTCTAGCCCGGAGTCTAACCTACCCTTATACCTAGATAAGACTCTAATATAAATCTATAGTAATTTACGAGAGTATATATTAATTACCGTATAGATTTAGATACCGTAGAACTCTAACTTGTAATAAGTATTAATTAACTATATTATATTAGGTCCTACTACTAAAAACTTCTTCCGCTTTCGATTCTTCTTTACTAGTCTTATACTAACGCCTTTAGGATTAATCTTATATATAGTAAATATAATATTATACTACGAGATAGTAATCCTACGGCGCTAAAAGTAGGTATAGAGGTAAGCCCGCCTATAGTCCTATATAGCCCCTTCTAGTACTAAGTATTCTTTTATAACTCTTATAATCTCTATATCTATATAGCTAGGGTTCTATAATTTACGCCTCCGCCTAATTCCTATATAGATACGTATACGACGTAATTATCGAATTATTATAGGTAGTCCTACGGTTTATAATTACCTAATAATCTTAGGATCGGTTACTAATTATTAGTAGAAATAGAAGACAATAAGCGCCTTATATAGTTCTAGATTAGCGTATATATAATAACGCGAGCTTTATAACCCCTATTCTTTTAGGCGCTATTCTAAAGTCGGTTTACTAACTATTATATAGTATTCTATTTTAATATTACGTAATATTTAGTTAATAGAGACCTTATTATATATACTTTAGGTAATCTTATCTTAGTAGGCGTCTACTAGATTCCTAGGGCGGGGTATTAATACTAGGTTTAGGGAATTAATAGAGTAGTATTAGATAAGGTATAGTCTATAGTTTAAGGAGATTTAGTTAGCGGTAGTTAAGGTAATAGTTAATCTTATTTAGTTAAGAAATTTCGGTATAAGGTTTAGTATATATATTTCTATACTTTAGCAGCGGCGACGTTATAATTAGTAGCGATAATCTAAGACGTTCTAAATAGATAGTAGTAGTAAGAACTATAACTAACTAATTATTACGACTATAGGAAAGGTATACTAGGCCCTATAGGCAGTATAGCTAAACTTTTGAAAATTTGAAAAAGTTAATAGGGGTGTTAGTTAGAGATAGTCGGGGTTTTAATAGAATAGTTAATATACGCCGCCGTAGCGCGGTTACTTACGCGATATTTAGTACCCCTCTAGGAGTCGAACCCCCGACCTTACACGCTAAGGCGGGTATTAACTAACGGAGTATCGGACCTAATATAATTATAAGGGAGGAACTCCGAGCTAGAGCCCTACCCCTAGGCTACCTAGAAGAGGTAAAAGTTAAGGATATCAGGTTCGATACCTAGAAGGCCCCTATTAGGGTCCTTATAGCGTATCTACCCCTTATAAATATCTACTATATAGGACTATAGCTACCTCGGATTATAAACTAATCTATAGCTTCTTTAACTAAGCCTAAATAATCTTTCCCGATCTTAATCTACTAATTACTAAAGCTGGAACTAGAATTAGAACTATTACTAAACGGCTAATAGCCTTCGCTAGACTCCGGCTTAATAGGTCCTACTATCTCTAATATATCTTAAATAACTATAAACCGGCTAATCTTAATTACGGCCGATAATATAGGCGGATATCGATTAGGCCCTAACTATCTATCTTTCTTTACCCCTAATACGGCTAACGCGTATACTATAATACTATAGTATTCTTTCTACGTAATCTACTTATCTAATAATAATATATAAAATTCTAAATATACTTTAGGAAACGGGGCCAACGCGGCCTAATTATCCTTAGAATTAGCGTTCTTAGGATCGGTTTCCTCTACGGACTCTAAGCTCTCTAGACTAGAGCCTCCCTCGTTATTATCTAGTTTATTCTCTCTATCTTTTTATAGAGATTCCTAAGCTTTAGCTATTAAACGCTTCTATACTTTACGTTACTAATTTCGTAGTTTATATTCGGGTACTTTCTATTCCCGTTAATAGTATATACGCCTAATAAATATAGCTATCTACTTCTATAGTCGACCGTACTCTTATACTAACTTCGTATTTATATACCCTTATAATAGCTAATATCGGGTCTAATACTTCTTAGTACGGATAGCCTCTAATCGTACGAATATCCCTATTTAATAGGTCGTAGTATATTAGTAATACTAGATTATTTTATCTATAGCCTTCTAAATAGCTATTAATATAAGCTCCGTCTCTTTATTAGGACGGTCTACTAACTCTAATAGCTTCTCTCGATCTAATCCGGCTAAATACGTATACTATCCGGCGCGTTCTAGCTATAGATTTACCTCTAAGACCTCTCCTTTAGTAATAATCTTCTATTCTCTCTATTTAATCGCTTACTTACGCTACTCTAACGCCTTTATCGCCTACTCCTATACCGGTATAATACGCTGGTGGGCGGGTATAGGGACTAGGTTAGGTATAATAACCTTAAAATACTAAGAACCCTTTCAACTAGGGAAAAATCGCTAGTATATAATAGTCTTCTACTAGGCCTAGCTAGCTTTAATACGCGAACGCTAGCTCTAACTAAGTCTTCCCTATCGTTAATATCTAGACGCGCTATACTTCTACTATATATACTTTCGAATCTTCTCTTAACTGCGGTATATATAATAGTAATAGTCTAGCTCGATATCGTATAAAAACGCGTTACGGAATAACTCTAAATACGGGATCGGCTGTTCGACTACTTCTAGAATAGTTAGTTCTATAGGGTATCGAATTAATTAGGTTTATATATTAACTATACGGACGATATTATTAGTAATCTAATAGGGATTAGTATACTTAGGGCTATTAAAATACCGTCGTAATTACTACGGCTATACTATATACTAGTACTCCCTATATATAGCGAACCGGTACTTAGGGATATAATTAATATATTACGTAACTCTTTCTATAGTCTTAGTAGGTATTAGGGCGTCTATTATATAGTTTAATAATACGATAAAATAGTAACGGTATTAAAATTAAAGTAGTAGTAAGCGGGGTTTAAGCGGTATAGGGTAGTTTCCGTAACGCGTAAATCCTCTTAACTAACTAACTTATACTTCAACCCGACTGCGAAATATAATATAGAATTTACTACCCTTTTATATCTAATAAATTTCGATACGCTTCTACTTATACTTTTAATTTAGCGTAAATCGGACTAGTAAAGTTAATTAGACCCTACGTTAGAAATTAATTAGACTCTACTACCTATAACGGAAAATACCCGTATCTTAGTAAAACTTTAGTACTAATAATTAAATAGACCCTACGTAGAGTCCAATTACCGATAGGAGATAGACCTTATCGGGTTAGGGCTACTATATAATCGCTATTAAATCTGCCGTAAATTTATCGGTCCATAGTAGATAGTATTAGAAACTAGCGAATTAACCTTATAATATAGTAATACTATTAATATAGTTACTAACAGTATAGCTAAGGCTCTCGCCCCTAATAAAGTCTACCTTTTTAGAGATAAGCTAGGACTAGCTATATATAACGGGGTAGTTTAACTCCTACGGGTAAATTATATAGTATATTAAGTACTAGAAGGTAATAGAGATAGATAGTTATTAAATTATCTTAAGCTAAGACTCCTCTCTATTATATAAGTTAAATATAAGGAGATAAGAAAATATTCTACTAAAGGAAAACCCTTCCTTATATATTTACCTTAATTATACTAAGCCCTAATATAATCTAGGTAATCTAGCCCTATATCTACTATATTACTCTATAATCTACCTAATATACCTTAGATTACTTATATTACTAAGTCCTCTCCTAAGTATCCTTTACCTACTAACCCTATTATATACCTTACCTATAACCTTACGGGGTTACCTATAATATAATCCCCTTATTTAGTTATTTTTATCCTAAAAGTAACTTAATAACCTAAGTATTTCTTCCTTATACTAAGGATTAAGAAACTAATAAACTCCCTTACTTATTATTATTAGTTAATCCTAAAACTTAGGATAGCTTCCTTATTAAAATACTTCTATTTATAGTATACTAACTTAGGTCTCCTATATTATATAGGGGAAGTATCTAACTAATATATTAAGTATATTTATAGTAGTAATAAGTATAAGCTATCTCTACTTAATATTTTTAAGTAGAAATAGATAGAGGAATAGCGTACTAAATTATATAATAAGGAGGATAAAGCTTTTATAAAGCTTTCTTATTTATAAAAATAAATTTAAAGGATTAAAGTAGACTAGGCGAAGATAATCTAATAAGAGGTAAGAAATATTAAGTTCTTAAAAAAGGAGAAGGAGAGGGAAAAGGAAGCTATTACTTCTAAAGTCCTAAATAACCTCCTATCCTTTAATATAGGTAAGATTAACTTTTCTAAGTAGGATCCCCTAACTACGGATTTCGCCTTTAGAACTACTTTAGCTTTTTAGGGTAGTTAAGTATAAATAGTAATTCCTATATATTCTTTAACTAATTATAGTCTAACTACTTTATTAAATATCTCTTTCTTCCTTTAATTACCTAATAATCTAGAATTTCCTTAATATTATACTCCTTATTATCCTAATCTAGGAGTAACGGTACGGTCCTTAGTAGTATTTTAGGGTCTACTTTCTTAAGTAATAATATATAAAATACTAAATACTTCCTTATTAGTTATAGGAGGTCTAGTATATAATTTATATCCCCTTTATATTCCTTTATAAGGAATAGTCTTAACTTTATATAATTAAGCTTATTACTAAGCCTATTAGTTTTAAAATTTCTATAAAAAAGATATACTCTATCCCCTTTAGAAATATTTAATCCTATTAAATATTTTTAATTATAATATATTACTAAGTAGTTACTTAGGAACTATAAGTCCTTCTATAATTCTTAATAGATTCTTACTATTTCTCTAGTAGTAATAGTTACCTTTTAGGCCTTTAGTTTAATCCCCTTTAATAATAGGGTTATATATAGTTCGAACTTATAGTTAGCTTAAAATAGTATTATATCTATTAGGTTAGATATTAATCTATTATATACTAGCTACGCTACTAGTAGATAGGATACCTAATTATCTTATTAGTAGTTAATATAGTACTGAAGATATTACTCTAGTATTTAGTTAATTCTTTCTGTCTAACTATTAGTCTATAGATAGAATACTATACTTATCTTTATCTTAATTCCTATTATATCTATTAATAATCTCTAAAACTTAGAGGTAAAGAGCTTATCTCTATCTAAGATAATCTCTTTAGAAAGCCCGTAGTTAGCTACTACTATTCGTAAGAACGCGTATACTAAATCTTCGGTATTCGATACTTCCTTATATAGTATAAAATACGCTATCTTAGTTAAACGGTTATTAATTACTAAGATTATATTATAATATATACCTATTAGTTATTCCTTCGACTTTAGGAGTTTAATAACGAAATCCTATATAATACTTTTCTATAGACTATTTAGGTAAGCTAGCGATTTTAACTCTCTATAAAGTTTATATTAAGTATACTTCGCTCTAATATATATATTATATTTATTAATATAATCCTTAATATATTTTTATATCCTAAGGAAGTAGAAGTTATAAGATATTTTCTTAAGTATCTTCTTAATCCCCTAATATCTACTAGAGCTCTCTACTTTATAGTAAATCCTAAAAATTTCTCCTTAAGTACCTATAAAGATATAAATCCGTTCTTAAAAGGTTAGTAGTCTTAAATCTATTTTACTAAATAAGTTATAGCTATTAATATCTTTATAGATTTTAGATATAACTTTATCCTTTAATAAATCTTTTAGTATTCTCTTAGTTAAATCTTTACTATTAATAGTTATTATTACTACTATATATAGTCCGGCTATATTAGGTCTTAATAATCTATCCTTATAATATATTAGAACCGTTCTAAAACTCTACTAAATATTTAATATATAATTAGCTCTCCTACTAAGTATATCTATAGTATTATTCTCGCTACCCTTAATATATTTAATCCTAAAATTAAATATTAATAATTCTTTATACTACTAAGCTAGACGTCTATTAAGCTCCTTAGTTAATAGAAAGAATATTAAGTTCTTATAGTCTATTAAGACCTAAACCTAGTACTTAGTTCCTTCTAAATAAATCTTCTAAATACGAAATATATCTATAATAGTAAGTAATTCCTTATTATATATTAGATATCTAGTTTTAGCGTTTAGTAACTTCCTACTATAGAAGGCTATAGGGTACTAATAATAAGTAATACCTATTTTCCCTATTTTTCCCGTATTAGGGCTATTATTTATAGATAGTTAGCTAATTACTACTCTAATTACTCCGTCGGAGGTATTAGTATAGAGGCGAATAGGCGACTCTAAGTTAAACTAATATAATATTAGACTAAAAGCGAACTACTTTTAAAGGGTCCTAAAGGATACCTCTACTTCCTTCGACTATATAAATAGTACTTTATTATAGGTTAAGCTAGTAAGAGGTATAGTAGTTTTTAAATATCTATAGATAAACTTTCGATAGAAATTTATAAAACTAAGAAATAATTATACTTCTTTCTTATTTATAGGTATAGGCTACTTAATTATACTTTTTACCTTTTCTAAATCTATCTCTAAACCTTAGTTAGATATAATAAATCCTAGAAACTTAACTCTTTTCTAGTAAAACTTATACTTTAATAACTTTAAGTATAGTTCTATAGCTAGCGATAGAGATATACCTATACGCGGTACTAGCTACGAACCTGAATACCTATTTAGAGCTAAGATATCTCCCCTAATATATTATAGGTTAAATAATATCGAGATATTACGTAGTTACTAAGAACTTACTATATAGAGTTTTTAGGTAATATAATAATACCTACCCTAACTCTACTATAACTATAACACCTCCTCTACGATTAAGACTAGATAGTAAGAAT
Source organism: Stereocaulon alpinum (assembly GCA_018257865.1). NCBI lineage: Eukaryota > Fungi > Ascomycota > Lecanoromycetes > Lecanorales > Stereocaulaceae > Stereocaulon > Stereocaulon alpinum. The sequence continues at coordinate 11,216 of JAEUBA010000225.1, read as the reverse complement.
TAGTATTAGGTATAGTATCTTAGCCTAATAAGTAAAGAGTATAGGTAATACCTACTACCGCTGTTAATTCGAAAAAATCTAATACCTGCGTGCGCTCGATATATATCTACCAGTTAAGACTAACGCGTAGCCTATCTTAGGGGAAGGTTAGGGTAATAGGTATATATAGCTAAGAGAAGGATATACTAGGTTATAAATTAGAAGGTATATTTTAGAAAAGGACGGCCCCTATCTAAGTAGCTAGGCGGGCCTTTAGTATAAGTAGCGCTATATAACTATAATTATAAGCTGAAGGGTTAGCTCCCCCTAAAGTAAAATATATAAGGATAGAAGTAAGTACTATCTAATATAACTAGTAAGATACTATACTATCTAATTCTTTATATAAGTATAGGCCTCCTAGGCGGTATATATAGCTCCCCCTCTCTTATATCCTTAACTAGTAAACTACCGAATAGCTAAATCCGATACTACTACGGATACTAATAAATACTATTAATTAGTACTAATAACTTAAACCCTTATAGGGCGGCTATATACCCCCCTTCCCCCCTCCCCCTATATTAATATAGTAAAAGTTAGAGAAAGTTATAGGGCGCCTATTACTATAATAAAGTTAAAGGATATAGAAGAATATAGTATGGTCTCTAAGAGCTAAGTATAGTATAAAGGGTATATATTATAGTTAGTATTAGGAATAATATTATTAAGTGCTTAGTATAATATTAAAGAATATAGTTAAAGTTACCGGTATTAAGGAGGCCTAGGGTAGGATCCCTAGACTAAAAGTAATTATATTATTAAGGATAAGCGGGAGTTTTTATCTAGGTAGTATACTATAGTTTCTCTTACGGCTAGGAGAGGTATACTTCGTATACTATCTACTAGTTTCATAAATAATGTAATAGAATACCCTTATTAGTATATATAAATACTAGTATAGGCGTATTAATTAATTAATTAAGTATAGTCCTATTGTAAGCTCCTACCACTGCGCCAAAGCGCTAGGGCAAAAGACATAGATACGGGGGTGTTACGCGCTTGGCAGCAACCCCCTAATAGGGTATATATAGCCGTAGGCCTTATACCTATTTACTTAAACTTCTTTAGTACCTTCTATACCTACTTAATATATTCCTTATATATATCTAAGTATATAAGTATATTATTAATATATACTAGGACGAAATCGTCTAAGTATTCTTTTAGGATATTATTAATAAATACCTAAAATATTATAGGGGTATTCGTTAACCTAAATAGTATTATAAGGTATTTATAGAGACTCTATCTTATATAGAAAGCTATTTTCTACTCGTCGTCTTTCTTTATATATATTTAGTTAAATACTCTTAGAATATTGAACTTAGTAAACTATTTCTTATCTTAGAGTTTATCTTAAAGTTCTCCTATTAATAGTAATAGATAACTATTCTTTATAGTTATATTATTAATTAATTGATTGATTTATACGCCTATTCTAGTATCTATATATACTAATAAGGGTATTCTTTTATATAATTAGAAAATCTAGGGGGCTATAAGCCCTCTAGACACGAAAGAAACCTTTTTAGGGTTACCCTTTCTAGCTAAAAACTTTCGCTTATTAGCTTACCTATTACTCTACTCCGCCTATCTAACCTTACTACTAAGCTTTATAATACTAGTAACTATAGTCTCCTTTACCCTACTAAGCCCTATAATACTTTAGTAGCTCTACTATCTTTAACTTTATCTTATACTTAGGCTTCTTTATCTTTAGGGTTTTTATTATTAGTTTTACTTTAATAAGGAGTTTAGACTAGGAAAGCTATTCCTTAGTAAGTTAGTATTATATTAGGAATCCTAACTAAACTAGCTATCTTACTACTACCCTTATACTATTAACTTTAGCTAGTATAGTCTTAATATTATAAGTCCCTACCTCCTTAATAAGTTCTCTTTAAGTATCGCTAAGCTTTAGGTAGTATAGGAGAATATACTTTATATCCTAATTTCTCTAACTATAGCTATAGCGAGCGCTACGAATCCCTAGTACTTTCGCTTTATATAAGAAGTAGTTAAACCTATTCTTACTACTTTAAAGTTAGATTACTATTAAGCTTTCTACCTTCCTTAGTTTTAAGTAGTAGTTATACCTATCTCTAAATAATATCTCCTTTTAAATAGGTATATAAGAGTATTTAAGGATAGCCTCTTTATATACCTCCTACTATTTAGTCTACTTTACTATTACCTAACTCCTTATTTTCTTAGCTAAGATACCTATATTTTAGTACTCTTTAATATCTATTTCTAAGTTATACTAATATACTTTCTACCTTATTATTATTAATACTTAGTCCTAATCCTTCGCTTTAAGTTCCTAAAGGGCCTATACCTCCTTCTTTAATAATAGGGTAGGGTATATTAGGCGCGCCCTCCCTCTTTTTCCCTATAATCTCTAACGAATTATACGGTTATCTTTAATTATTAGGTTATAGATCCCCCTTAGTACTTAATATCTTATAACTAAAGTATCTAACTAAGTTTAGATAAGAGGGATAACTACCTCCGCCTTTAAGACTTAAACTAGTATTACTTTATATACTCTAAGTACTATCCTTAAATAGTTATTCTATATTATCGCTAGTATTTTAATATACTTTCCCGCTACTCCTAGTTCTCTAGTAGGGGTATACTAGATTAGTATAGTAAATATAAGTATAGGTCTTACTACTATACTATATATTATCCTATATTTCTTAAATATAGCTCCTTAGGTTAATCCGGCTAAGTACTTAATCGCTTAGGCTTAGGTAGCTACTTTTACCTTTACCTATACTATATAGGGGCCCTATGTGAAGCGGAAGGCGAATATTAGTGCTGGGCCTAGTATACTTAGTAGGTTTCTAGTATGTTAGGCGAAGTTCCTAGTACGCTTGGTAGCGGGCTTAGCTAGGGACTTGAAGAATCGCGCACGCCTCGAATTCCTTCTTACCTCCTTAGTTATTAGCTCTACTAGTAATCTATAAATTATACTCGCACTTACCTATCTATTAAACCTGTGATAGTAATTGCGTACCTAGCCGCTACGTAGCTCTATATAAAAGAGGACTTACTACCTTATACCCTAACGGAGCTTAGTATTAATATATAGCCTAAGAATCCTAATACTTACCTCTAGTATAACCTCCGCGCTACTAAATTATACTATCTCTTTTATATTAAACCTCTTAGGCGTTCGCGATAGATATACTAGTTCGTACTTTTAGGGTATAAATATTACTCTATATATTTCTACCTATATTAGATAGAGCTTATAGGCTTATTCTAGCTATTTATAGTTTATTTCCGTTAATTTACTGTAAGGCCTACGGCTATATATACCCTATTAGGGGGTTGCTGCCAAGCGCGTAACACCCCCGTATCAAGTCTTTTGCCCTAGCGCTTTGGCGCAGTGGCAGGAGCTTATATTTACTATATACTAGTAGGTATACGTCGTCTATAAATCCTCCTACTTATACTAGGATTTTTACTTTTAAGTATACTTTAATTAGTAGTATATTAAAAAAGAGAAATAGAATTAGTAATATAGGTAATCCTTATAAAATCCCTATCTCTATTACCTCTACTAGGCTAGTTTTACCTCTTAGAGTAATTAATATTACTTTATCTTTAAGAAAGCTTATAGTCTACTAAATAATTCCCTTAAGAATTCCTTTTATTCTTAGGTTATAGAGTAGCCTTTTATAGGATATATTATTAAATACCTCTACTATATTTAGTAATAGTAGGCTTACTATATTATCTTTACCTTAGTTCTATATTATATAGACTAAATTTATAATAGTCTCTAAGGCCGTTTCTACTAAGTATCTCTTTCTACCCCCTATTTAGTATTTTAAGAGTAGGTAATTAGCTATTCCGCTAAGATATTTTACTATTACTATCTCTAATACTTTCCTAAGTATATCTAGTAATATAATAGGCTAGTATATTTTAGGCTTTAAATAGTTAGTCTTTTTTAGTTTCTTTAGTATTATTATATTCGCCTCTTAGAACTTCTTTAGGTAGTATCTATAATCTAAGTACGCTTAAAATATCCTTCTAAATATTTGTATTATCTCTATATATACTACTCTTAGGAACTTATTTAGGATCTCTAAAATCCTTAGGGCCTTATCTACTACTAAGTATTAAATCGCGTCTCTTACCTCCTTTAAAGTAATCTTACTATCTATCGCTATAGATTTTAGGTAGTCGGCCCCCTCTATATCCGTTAGGTCTATTAAGGGTAGAGGTAGGAAGAGGACCCTCCTTAGGGCCTCTACCTTCCCCTTAAAGTCTATTACTTTATTCCCGTTTCTATCTTTAATAGCTAAGAATTATAGTAGCTCTTTAAAGTATATATTTCTCTCCCTTCTTTACTTAGCGAGTTACTATACTCCTTTTAGTCTTAGTAATACTTTATAGACTCCCTCTTTAAAAGCTATTATCCTAGCCTTCTATAGGGTAGTAACCTTTTCCCTTTTAGCCTAATAGAGGGCTTCCTTAGTTTCTACGTTCCTACTATAGTAGTAGGCCTTAAGCGCTATCTATAATACTTTAGTTACTCTTATATATACCCCGTTCTAATATAGCTTAGCCCCTACGTACGGTTCCTTATATAGGATAGTATCTTCTATTACCTCTTATAGTATAGCTATAAGCTTATTAATATACTAGTTAATTATATCTTTAGAGTCTACTAAGTACCGGCTTATAACTTTATTTAGGATCCTTAGATATTTTTAGATTTCCTCCTTAGTTACCTTTACCTTTATCCTTTTCTAAGCCCTCTTCTAGCGTATTAGGCGTTCGCTCTATATCTATTCTAGCTTTATTATAATTAGTATATAGTCTAATCCTATATTAAGGTCGTCTCTTACCCCGTACTTTACTATTATATTATATACGCCTTCGATTAGGAATATAAGGTCGATAGCGCTCTTTAGGCCCCTATTCTACTATATAACTACCTTCTCTAGTAGTCCTAAAACTATACCTTTCTCTCCTACTACCTCTAGTAGCTCGTCTACTATAGCGTAGTATATTATTCGTCCTAGGTTATTCTAGTATAGGTAGTATAGGTTAAAGTCTCTTATAACTATATACTTACCCTCGTTCCCTAGCGCCTCCTCTAGCTTTAGGATAATTATTAGGCTATCCTTTAATATATAGCTTACTAGTAAGGGGTTATAGATATTATATACCTATACCCTCTCCCTTAGTAGCCCTCTAGTATTCTCTATCCTAGCCTTAGTATCCTTCTAGGTCCTCTTAACCTAAATTTATAATAAGTATAAGTCGCCTCCCTAGTATTCTACCCCCTAGTTATTAGGATCTATCCTCTTATTTATATAGAAATACGTCCTAGCCTCTAGGTCTCCCCTATAGGCTAGATAGAATCTACTTATACTTATATTATATAAGGTTTTATTTATTAGGTTATATACTAGCTCTTAGATTACTAATACGTCTATATCTTTTATATCTTCGTTTTTAAGAAGTAGTACTATTACTATATCCTTCTTCCTCTATATATTATACTATAGTATTTTTAGGTAGGGTATATCCCTTATTAGGTAAAGGCCGCTTAGACGTTCTCCTATATTTAAGTAGTCTTAGTAGTCTTTACTACTCCTAAAGTCTACTTAAGGGTATTTATTAGACTAATCCTCTCTATAGATAGGGGCTATTACTCTTACTCCGCTTTAGAGAGAGTTATTAGTTATCCCCTCTTTACTACCTCCTTAGTTCCTTTTTAGGGCTTATCTATTATATCCTCTAAAGCCTTCCTCTTCTCTTTAGAGATTACTTTATACTACCCTTCTAAGCTAGTCCTTTTTAGTATCGCTAGTATAAGCCCTACTAAGTATTACTTTAGGGTCTCTTTAAAGTATTTTAGCTTATACTTAATTCTCTATCTAGCCTTAGTATTCTCCTTCTATTAGATTAAGTAGGTTTTACTCTATACTAAGTACTCCCCTTTATATACTACGTACTTAGGCTTACTACTAGCTTTTTCTATATAATTATTAGTTATATAGTTTTAGGCGTATATCCTATAGTAGGTAGGGTATTTATACGCCTTAATAATATATCTATACCTATAGTAGTTAAAGTACTACTTAGGGGTAGCTTCTCTCTTTTAGTAATTATAGAAGAGAAGGCTATTCTTTACTACTATCCCCTCTATAATAAGCTAGTTCGCTACCTCTAAGCTTAAGACCTTAATTATTAGTATAGAGAATCTCTTCTCCCTCCTAAGTATATCTAGCTTTAACGTAAATATAGGCTATTTAGCCTTTATTATCTTTAGCTTTAGGTAGAGCTTTCTATTATTTTTCCTTAAGGTTTTAAAGATCCCCTATTAGTCCTTTATATCTATTATCTTTTCTACTCTATAGATTACTACTATTATTATCTTCTAAAGGACTCTTACTAACTTATAAAGTCTCTTTACCTACCTATTATCCTTCTCTAACTCCTCCCTAGCCTTTACTAAGGCTATTTAGAGAATAATATCCCCCTCTATAGTCCTCCTTACTATAATAATCTCCCTAGCTACTCCCCTTACTCCCCTAAATATTTATACTAGTTAAGGAAGGGTTATTATAGCTATCTATATCTTTTCGCTAGTATTATTAATCCTAACTATTACCTACTTCGCTTTCTTAATATCTTCTACCTTAGGTATAGCTAGGTAGATAGTATTTTAGCCCCTTTAGATTATATAGGCTATATCCGCCTAGCTATTATTTACCCTTCTAGTTAGGTAGTCTTTATACGTTAATTAGCTATAATACTCCTTTATAGCGTATCTTTTAGTAGTATTCTCCTATATATACTCCGTAATCCTTTCTACTATATTCTAAAAGAAGCTTTATATAGTCTTATTTATATTTACCTATAATATCCCCTAGATCTTCTCTATAAACTTTAGTAGCGCCTACTCTATAGCCTTTATATACTATATTCTTTCTTTAATTCTTTCCCTACCTTAAGGGCCTTATAAATTTTTAATAGGTTTCTACTATTATTACTATCGCCTTATTATTATATTAGGATATATTCCTTATCTACCTTTACTACTAATACCTCCCTTCTCTCCTCTCCCCCTATCTTATATTATTTTATTAGGTTCGTAGCCCGGTATAATCGCTCGTCTAGCCTAGTAGGCCTATTCGCTCGTCGTACTCGTTATCGTCGCTATCCTCGATTCTTACTCCTAATAGGTATATACTATAATATTATAGTTATATTATAGCTAGCGATAGAGACACACCTATACGCAGTACTAGCTACGAACCTAAATACCTATTCAGAGCTAAGATATCTCCCCTAATATATTATAGGTTAAATAATATCGAGACGTTATATAGTTACTAAGAACTTACTATATAGAGTTTTTAGGTAATATAATAATACCTACCTTAACTCTACTATAACTATAACACCTCCTCTATAATTAAGACTAGATAGTAAGAATTAGTATTAGGTATAGTATCTCAGCCTAATAAGTAAAGAGTATAGGTAATACCTACTACCGCTATTAATTTAAAAAAATCTAATACCTACGTGCGCTTAATATATATCTACTAGTTAAGACTAACGCGCAGCCTATCTTAGGGGAAGGTTAGGGTAATAGGTATATATAGCTAAGAGAAGGATATACTAAGTTATAAATTAAAAGGTATATTTTAGAAAAGGACGGCCCCTATCTAAGTAGCTAGGCAGGCCTTTAGTATAAGTAGCGCCGTATAACTATAATTATAAGCTAAAGGGTTAGCTCCCCCCTAAAGTAAAATATATAAGGATAGAAGTAAGTATTATCTAATATAACTAGCGGGATACTATACTATTCGATTCTTTATATAAGTATAGGCCTCCTAGGCGGTATATATAGCTCCCCCTCTCTTATATCCTTAACTAGTAAACTACTAAACAGCTAAATCCGGTATTATTATAGATACTAATAAATACTACTAATTAATACTAATAACTTAAACCCTTATAAGGCGGCTATATACCCCCCTTCCCCCCTCCCCCCGTATTAATATAGTAAAAGTTAGAGAAAGTTATAGGGCGCCTATCGCTATAATAAAGTCGAAGGATATAGAAGAATATAGCAGGGTCTCTAAGAGCTAAGTATAGTATAAAGGGCGTATATTATAGTTAGTATTAGGAATAATATTATTAAGTGCTTAGTATAATATTAAAGAATATAGTTAAAGTTACCGGTGTTAAGGAGGCCTAGGGTAGGATCCCTAGACTAAAAGTAATTATATCGTTAAGGATAAGCGGGAGTTTTTATCTAGGTAGTATACTATAGTTTCTTTTACGGCTAGGAGAGGTATACTTCGTATACTATCTACTAGTTTCATAAATAATATAACAGAACACCCTTATTAGTATACATAAATACTAGTATAGGCGTATTAATCAATTAATCAATCAATAGTTATATTATTAAGTACTCTATAGTCTATATATAGACGTAATTCTCTACTTAGTTTAAATATAAATAGGATAGAATATCCTATAGGTAATTAAAACTTTTAAATAAACCCCTTCTATTTATTTATTTTAATATACTTCGCGAGAGTAACTACTTTATCTTATAATAGTAGGTATATTAGCTTCTTTATAGATTCTTTACCTAAAATTAATTTAATCTTATAGTCCTATAGTTAGTACTTAGGAAAGGCTTATTAATACTCTCTTCCTAAAATAGAGTTCTAAATTCTATATATTTATTTAGGATTTTTATAGTAGTAGTCTCGCTTATAAGTTTAACTTAAAATTATCTTTTATCTCCTCTTAGGTTTATACTACTATTAAGAGAGATTTATATTCTTAGATTAGTAGAACTCTATTTAGTATACTATCTATAAATATTATATTCTAAGAACCCTATTCTATTAATAGGTTAGCTTTCTTTAGCTATAGGATTTTTAGGGTAATATTATTAACCCCTTCTAATATTAAATTAAAGATATATCTCTTATATCTTCGTCCTATCCTTAGGTTAAGTATTTTAGTACTTCTATTAATAGTCCCTATTATTAATCTATTAAAGTTCGTTAACGCGTATAGCTCGCGTTTTTATATAGGTAAATTATATTTTCTTATAAAACTTAGTTTAATTAAGTCCTTACTTAATCTACTATTAATAATAACCCTTACTAGAATACTATCTATCTTTACCTAAAACCTAAATCTAATATTATTATAGGATTTAGTTAAGGTAACTTATTTAACCTTTTAGTTAGTTCCTCCGGTTAGCCTATTTACTAGGGAACTTCTTAGTTTTTTAAAGATAAGTATTTTATAACTAATTTATATAGCTCAGCCTTACTTCTAATAAACTAGTTAATAAGAATCTTCTCCCTATACTCTAAGAGACTCTTAACTTTTTATTTAAGGGCTTATATAGTTAGTTAGACTTTATACGGAATAAACCTTTAATTAGGTAGTAGTATACTTCCGTCCTTTAAGAATTTTAATCCTAAGGGAACTCTTTAGTAGATTATATTCCTTAGATCTATATACTTATCCCCTTATAGCGCTTTTTAGATCTTTTAGGCGATTAAGGCTTTAAAAGCTTTAAGTCCTTCCTTTATTCCTACTCTAGTTATCTTCTAAAAGAATTCTATAAATTTAATAATTAATACTAGCCTATTCCTATATTTCGTAAGATTTTATCTTTCCTTATAACTTATTAATACTATTAATACTTATATTAGAAACTCTAATATAACCTTTTTAGCGTACTTATTAGCTTTATTTAGCTTATTATAAAGATTAGTTATTTACTACTCTATATACTTTAGTTATTATTAATAGGATTCTAGTAGTTCTTTTTAAGTCCTTTAGGTATCTAACCTTAAAGCCTTAATCCTATTAAGGGTTTCGTTATCTAATAAGGCTTCTCCCTCTATAAGCTCTCCTAACTTACTTTCTAAGGATAGTTCCCAGCGGGGGTTATTAACCTAATTCTCGCTAAAGTATTCTTTACTATTTACTATAAATACTTAGTATCTTAGCTTCTAGGGGTAATATCCTAATCTATTCTTTTTATTAAGATATATTTAGTACGAATTATTATAGTAAGTTATTTAACTTAAGTAGTTATACTCTTTATTAGTTAACTACGCTAGTCGCTCCGGCTACTCCTATTTATTATAGTTAGGGTTTATATCCCCTACTATAGCTACCTACTCTTATTAAGGTTACTTATTCTAATAGTATCCCTTCTTATAGTATCTATAATATTCTATATTAAATAGGTCCTTCTTCTACTTCTTTCCTTTATAAGGTTTCTTAGAGAATTTCGCTTTTATAGCCGAAATATTTTCTTTTCTCCTAAACTTAGTAACCGGACCTAAAGACTTTCGTTCTATCTTTCTTTTATATAGCTTATCATTAATAGAGTAGACCTTAGATACTAATTATATAAAGTTTCTAATATTATTAGAATAGGTGAGCTTATCCTTAACCTTATCCTTTAGTCCTTTTTAATATATAGCGGCTTAAGCGTCTTCTAACTATTTAAGCTAATAGGTAATTCCTCTAAACTACGCTATATATTTTATTATAGGCCCCTTCTACTAAAGATTTATAAGCTTATACTTTAGCCTTCTCTCTTTAGTACTATCCCTAAAGTAGAATCTTAATAGATTCCTAATATATATTTTATTAGAGATAATCTTTAAAGAATCGTCCTCTATTATATTAGGGTCCTAAATTAAGAGATATTCTTCTAGCTAGGGTTAAAGTACTACTACTATATTATCTTTAAGGTATAATAAGTAAAATATATTCCTAGCCTTTATAGTATAGAAGCTTAATATATTAAACGCTATATATAGGTTAATTTATTAGAGAAACGTATTTAATCCTCCTTTCCTACTAGAGAACTTAGTAGGGGTAGGTAACTTTATTCCTCCTTCGCTAATAGTAATCCTATCCTTAGGAATAGGAGCTACTTCCTTTCCCTTAAATCTACTTATTACTTTAGATATAACGTGCTGTCTCTCCCTTAAGGTAGAACTAAAAGTACTTATACTATTAATTAATTGATTTATTTATACGCCTATTCTAGTATCTATATATACTAATAAGGGTGTTCTGTTATATTATTTATAAAACTAGTAGATAGTATACGTAGTATACCTTTCCTAGCCGTAAGA
>JAEUBA010000224.1:0-22112 GCA_018257865.1 Stereocaulon alpinum | reverse complement strand
TTTATCTAGTGCGCGCATGGAGGCCTTGGCGAGCCCTAGCCCTAGTAGGCTAGCTAAGCGAGCCTGCCAAGCATTGCCAAGTAGGCCTCATCCACCATAGTTTTCACCACTTATTCTAACGATGTGTATTTTCGCACGACGATAAATCATATTGAGAACGTAGTGCTTCTTTTAGACCTAAGCCTCTCAATTACTTGATATGAAACTTCTACTACACACTATGAAGCTTAGAACATGATATAAGAGTCATACTTGGTAGATCATATCTCATACTCTTGTTCCTCTTCCATAGCACTTCTGTATGGCACCAAGCAACAAACGAAGAGAACAAAACAGGCAAGCGTAAGCTCCTACATAGAGAGAAGGTTTGCGGTCGACGCGATCTTATTAGAGCCTGATACTGATTACGACCCCACTGCTATCCTCGAACCCTGAGTCACCTTCCAAAAAGACCGTCAACGCTACGAGAGAACGGAATATGGATCCTTTAACGCTTAGCTTTAGACCACCGACAAGGTCTTCGTTACCTGAAAATGGAGCTCTTTAATGTGACAATTGGACGGACACTTTGGATCTACATTATCTGAGTCAACAAAGCAACAGGTTTTACTCTATCAGAAAGGCCAAATTGAGGAGGAGAATAACAAAAGCGCGATCATGAAGCTGGAATTGCAACAGAGAAGGTTACGACTTGAAGATGTACCAATGTGATAAGAAGCGGCGGTTAGTCTGCCATGAAGTGCATTCGTATGTGTAGGGGCTATCAAATTTGTTCAATCTGATGTGGCGGAAGCACATAGTTCCCGTCAGGGCGTGAGAAATTAAGCTGGACCCTCCACGCTTCGACGCCCGTTTATATAATCACAAAGATAAGATATGATCGCAAGGTTGTCCTCTCAAAGCAGTGTCACCTTCTCGTATCTAGATGAAAGCTTATGAGGATTTTGGCAAGGACAAAGGGAAGGGGAGTACTGCACGCAAGTAGGGTAGGCGGGGTGCGCAGACTAGTAGAGGATGTACTCCGCCACTATTAGCCGCTCGACTATTACTATTCTAGTCCCTTTAGAATATCAGTAAGCTATTGACTGATTGGTCATTGATTTGGGGTGGAACAATCTATTGCTATTGAAGTTGTTGCAGCTAGATAGAATTGCATGCAGAGATTTTATCTAGTGCGCGCATGGAGGCCTTGGCGAGCCCTAGCCCTAGTAGGCTAGCTAAGCGAGCCTGCCAAGCATTGCCAAGTAGGCCTCATCCACCATAGTTTTCACCACTTATTCTAACGAGTCCTATTCGCCGGAAGAGTCCGCCAAAGATTTGAGGAGATTCTAACCATTATACTGAGAGATATCTTGGTATCTGGCCATACTTGAGAACGCTCCAACGATACGTGAAAAGAGCCACCTGAGGGCCTACGTAGTGGTTCTCTTATCTAGGCTGCCTCAGGAGTATACCGACGCTTCATTACAACAAGCTCTATATAACCTGTCGAATCATAGCTGATCGGAGCTATCTACATAATTGATATGACTAGGGTACGGGAATGTTTGGGGGCGTCAAGATAAGTTCGGAGCTGCAGGGAGACTTTAGACCTGAAAGACCTTGGTCGTGATGACTCCCTATAGGGGACAATCAAGCTTCATGACTTATTCTCAATGACCGTGTCGGAATAACGTCGCTCCGCTCCGCAACTAGCGGCTTGGCGCCAACTCCTAGATAAAACACCATAGCTTAGCTAGCTAGATTCAATCAATCCCCAGTTTACCAAGCCCAATAGACACCCTGCTAATCAGGTTGTCCGGGGCAGGTAATAGGGGATCAGGCTACCTACTAATCGGTACTACCTAGCAGCTAGGTTCTACCGACACTGATCAGTTGTCGACCTCAGATCAGCAAGGTACGAATGAAAATTTCAACTGCAACCAAGAATGCTAGGTTTACTGAGTGTGGTAGAAGATGTCGATTGATTCTACAGCGAAGGCTAGCTAATTAGAAATACTACGGAATGACTCCGCGTATAAGCGAGCATTAAGCTTGCTAGCTAAGTATATTAGGGTTAGATGCCACGGAATGATTCCGTGCATTGGCGAGCATCTCCTAATCCGCAACAATATCCCCCCCAAACAGAAAAATGCCATCGCCTCGATGGCGAGTAAGCAAGACGTAGCAAGTCAAGCAACGCAAGCAACGATAGTAGGCTCGTAATCAAGCAACGCTTCCAAGCAACGCTGATAACGTAGAAGCATCGTTGCTCACACCTTCCGCCGACCTCGATTTCTAGCAATGCCATGCTCAGGCGGTATAGGAGCAGGATGAGCAGCCTTCTTCCGTGTGGGGTCCTTTATTGGTAAGGACTCAGGGATTGGGGCACGCCGAGTTCCATGCGGGCGACTAGCATAGCACTTTTCATATTCCTTGATAAGGCGTTTCGCTTTGTCAAGGTCGTCAATATCATACCACTGATTCCAGAAGTGCGAATAGCCCTTCCATTTAACAAGATACTGAAGCCTTCTTCCGGATATTCGTTTACCAAGAAGACGCTCGATCTCATATTGCGGAGCGTCATCTCCTACAGCAGAAACCGGGGGTGGATTATCTGGCCGCGGACGGTGGAAAGGATCTTCTTCAGAAGGTAATGGCTCAAGATGTGCTATTGAGATCACAGGATGGATCCGCATAGTAGGCGGGAGATCAAGTTCATACGCGAGCGGCCCAACAGCCTTCTTGATAGTAAAAGGTCCAATTCTCTGATAGGACAGCTTGCGGTTGTCTAAGCCTGGAATTTTGTATCCCTTATGGAGGCGGAGATACACTTGGGAACCCTCCTTCAGCCTGACGGGCTTATGGGTGCTGTCATACCTTGCTTTAGCAGTAGCATTAGCAAAGGCGACAGCTTCCTCAGCTTCTTTCCGGCGGATGCTCCGAAGACGGCGAAGATCCTCCACTGGCAAGGCGGTAAGCAAATTCAATGAGTCGCGTACCTTAAAACCGTAGGCAAGCTCGTTCGGTGCTTGCCCTGTGGTAGAATTAGTAGAGTTGTTGAGACTGCCTTGAAGAAATGGCAGGAACTCCGTCCAGTCTGAATCAGGATAGGACGTTAGAAGGTAACGCAGTGCGATTTCGACAGTTTGATTAGTACGTTCTGACTGACCGTCCGTTTGCGGATGGTAGGCAGTCGACGTCAGTAAGGAAGTGCCCAGCTTCTCGAACACAAACCTCCAGAAGGATGACATAAATTTGGGATCACGGTCTGAGATTATGGCCACAGGAATGCCCCAGTCGTGACCAATTAATGCCGTTATGACCGCGTTAGCCCAGTCTTTCGCCCCCCATTTCTCTCTTCCGGGAAGCAGAAGCACTCGCTTGGTGCTTTTACAAGTGACGGTTAGTAGGCAATCCAATCCTCCAGAAGTGTAGGTCGTTGGAGGCAGGGCAAGGACAAAATCCATAGCAATCGTATGGAACGGAGTTGTCGAGTACGGCATAGGCATAAGGGCTCCGTATGGAGGATGTCGCTTAGTTTGGTTGACTTGACATTCAGGGCAGTGCCGAATGTATTGCTTCAAACTATCACTCAAGCGTCGAAGATACAGCGAGCCTGCCACACGTTCATAGGTACGGTGGAATCCACTATGCGCATGCTCGTCGTGTGCCAGATGGAAAATCTCCTTATGCAAGGACCTAGGAATGCATACACGTTGACTACCATTGGCATCATGGAAGTAGATTAGACCTTCATTGTAACTAAACCTAATTCCCTTGTCCTTGACCTCGGTCAAAGGCGCTGATTCGGGGGTGGTGAGCGTATCCAGTTCTCTGCCCTGAGGCAAGTCACTGGATGACTTAGGCGTAGGAGATTCAGGGTCGACGATACTGAGGATTCGCCGCCACTGTGACTCCCTAGCGTATCCTTCAATGATCTTCTGACGGAATTCGTCAGACATCTCGACTAAGGTCGCGGAGTAAGCAGCTGGTTGATCCATCGTAAGGTCATCGAGAATGTCAGAGTTCTCGGTTGTCACAGTACCAAGAAGACGACTCAGGGCGTCAGGCACCAAGTGGATTTTGCCAGGGCGGTAACGAACGTCAAGACTGAATTGTGATAGGTACTGGGAGGCTCTAATAAGTCGCAGATTCAGCTTATCTGTACTTGACGACATCAGCGTAGTCTGTCGCGCGATTTCTGTCGCGGCGGTGTGGTCTGTAAAGACAACTGCAGTATGCACCCTGGCGCCTGATTCAATAAGATGTCGCGTCTTTCGGACTAGCCAGACGATTCCTGCGACCTCAAGTTCAGTAGGCCAGTAGTTGTGTTCCGCCGCAGAGAGTAATTTGCTGAGGAACATAATAGGCTGAATACGATGCCTCGGAAACTCCATAGCCTTTCCTTCCTTAGTAACGCTGGCTGCGTCAGGGTCGCCTTCGACATGGTAAACAATAGCACCAATTCCGTATTCCTTAGAGGCGTCGACATCTAAAAATAATGGACGTTTGGGGTCGAAATGATGCAGGAAGGTAGGATCATAAAACCTCTCTTGAACCAGCTTGAACGATTTAAGTTCAACATCAGAGGGGGACTTAATTTCCTTTCGAACGAACGATTTGCGGGCATGACCGGCTTTTGGTAAACCCTTCAGCATCTTCGTTTTCAGCGCTTGTAACGGCGCTGTGATCTGGGCATAGTAGGGTATGTACATTCGAAGCCATCCAGTAAGACCAAGATATCGCTCCAGCTCACCAAGGTTTCGGGGGAACTGCAACTCGCGTAAGGCCTTAATCTTCTCTTTCTCGGTAGCAAGTCCAAGGCCATCAACTCGTTGGCCAAGCAGGGTAACAGAAGGGTACCCGATAAAGGCCTTTGAAGGCTTCAGCCGTATTCCAAGAGCTTGAAATTTCTCGAACACGGCTCCTAGATGCTGAAGGTGATCTTCCAAAGTAGCGGAGTAGACTACCACGTCATCAACGTAGGCACGGCAGTACTGACGGAAGTCTCGAAGCAACAAATCCATTCGCCTTTGCACATATGGAGGCGAGTTGCAGAAACCTGGTACGACGACATTAAATGATTCCTGACCCCTATGCGTAACAACAGTAAACTTGTGCCTATCCTCTTCTGCTACAAGCCACTGGAAGAAAAAACTGGCGCAGTCGATTACAGAGATATATCGACAGCCCCGCACTGCCGCGATGATATCTGTCTGTAGGGGTAATGGATAGGAATCCTTTACTGCTATGGCATTCAGGCCTCTGATGTCAACAACTACTCTCCCCTTTCGTTGGGCAATTCCGTCAATATGTACTGTACGCCACACCACGAACACTGGGAAACCGAAAGGCGTTGGCTGGGTAGTCCAGTTGATTCGGCCTTGTTCATGCAACTTATCGAATTCCTCGTCAACGAAATCCCGATCCTTCTGGCTGAGTGGATAGACTTTCGTTGTCAGCTTAGCAGATTGCCATCCATCAACCAAGGGGATTCGCAATTGCTCCTCTGGCGGGATATCGATTGTGCCAATAGCTTCAGACCAGACTTCCGGAAAGTCTTCGCACACCCTAGAGAGCGCCGACACTTCGGGAGACCCTTCCGGGCCATGGATGGTAACGCCATTAGGAAGACGAACTGTCTTGGCGGCGCCAGCTACCTTGACTGCGGCGTCAGGCTGCCAGCCAGCAAGCTCGTGGTCCTCTGCGTTAGCGGCATAGCAGCCTTCCTCCTCAAGCTCAGTCACCATTCCTAGGCGAGCATGTCGAGGTATAACGACAGGAGTATCACTGTCGTTTCGCACCTGGACAAAGGACATGTTGGAGTCGACTACATGGGCGTAGATAGCTCCTGCTTGGCGGAGACTGCTTGTATTGCTATTGTACTCAGGCTGGAAACCAAAGTCTCTTCCAGTCGGCAGTACGCCAGCAATCTTAATAGGCACTTGCATAAGTGCGTGCGGTTGAATAGTCATTTTTCCGCGAGTTCGAATAGCTCGCCGAACCTTGCTGTTCGGTTTCGGAGTAACCGAAATGGGCACCACGATTCCTTTACAACTTCCGATTGTCAGAAGTTTCGTATCGACGTTGGCGCTCATTCGTTCAGGCCCAATAATATCCATACCTATAAGGACCTTGGCCTTAAGGGTATCCACAACGTGAACTTCTCGAGTGATCAGAGCAGTCATGACCTTCCCAGAAGTGGTCTTTCCAGGAATGTAAAAATCCAGCACAGCGAAGGTGTTACACTGATGCGTCGTGTCTCCTACGCCGCGTACGTTGATCGGGTCAGTGAGGGTTTGAATTCTAGCATCCGGGCATTGTTCCTTTAGGAATGCCTTGTCAATCAGGGACATAGTGCATCCAGTATCGTAGCAGACGACCGAAACTGGGCCATTCTGTGCCATTTGTAGAGAAAGTTCCATGTAATGCCAATTGCGAAATCCGTAGCCAGGGTTGGCTTCTGAAGGCGCGGTAGACCGAACGACATCAGCAGATACGTCGGCGAGGAAGGACGCAGTAGCGGCCTGGGGCTCTGCCAAAGGCTTCTGAGGTCCACGACACTCGCGCACATGCTTATGTAGCTTATTGTTAGAGTGGTGGACCTGTTTACATCGTCGACAGGTGTACTCAACCGCAGGCATATTATGATTGACATCGGCGGTATTTCCTTCTACGTTCTCTTGGTCTTCGGCGGCGATGTCTTCGTATTCTTCGTACTGATGATCTTCCTTAGGGGTGCCTTGCTCCTCCTCGTCTTCGTCAGCGACGTAAGCACCCTGGGCCTTCCGATTGAATGGACGGTTGTAGGTCCGATTCTGCCAACCTTGCCTGTCACCTTGGCCACTCCATTGGCCATTTCCATATCCGTATCCAGGACCCCGACGATCAGTAGGTCCAGCGGGCAGATTTCGCTGTTCGTTCCTCTGGGAACCGGCATTGCCAGCCGTAATTTGCAGCGGTTGGCGAATCGGTAACTGCAGCGTAGGCTGCTGCACGTTTGTTGGATTTGGGTTTCGGGGCTGCTGCTGCTGATTATCATAAGCATAGGCCTGTTGATATGGATGAGGGTATGACTGGAACGGATACGGCTGTCTAGGAGCTCCGTAACCAGCATAAGATTGGCCAAATTGGCCAGGGGATGGACGGGGTGGAAAGCGACGTTCGTTATTACCTTGTTGCCGATGTTGTAGCTGACCAGTCGACGGCCGAGACTGCATAGGTCTACGGGCGTACTTGTCATGCCAAACTTCTTTCATGTCCTCCAATTCATCGATGAAGTCTGCCATCGTAGTTCTCTCAGATGGTCGACGTATATACCCACGTAGGTCAGGGTGGATTTTGTTCCATGCAAAGGTAAGCTGTGCAGCAATAGCAGTGATGCCGGCATCCCTTGCGTTACGGACTACAGCACTGACAAACTGTGCCGTTTCACGTCCCTGCCTAGCATCGTCGACGGTGTAGTGGTCATCCTCCAAGGCCTTGAGTGCACTCGACTGAGTGCGCTTGAAGCGGCGGAGTAGGAAACGTTCCCAACGTTCTAATCCATGTCCTTCTCGCACGTATTCTCGTTCAACATCAGAGAGCGTACCTATCCACCAATCCTGTGCACCGCCACGTAAGCACTTGTTAAGGTTCCGACGAACCAACCCATTACTCTTCGTACCGGCAACATCCTTAAAGGCGTCAACAAAGAGGTGTACGTTCCGATAGAAGGTCTTATCCCCAATATTGGTTATATCGCCAGCAGGAGCGTTGTTAGACACCTCAAGGTAGGGGTTGAAGTAGCCGATTTCTTCAGGACGAAAGCGGTTGTCTTCACCATTTCTAGGACGATCAGCGTCGATAGAGCCGTCAGAATCATATGGCGGATCTGGGTCTCGTCGGCGCTCATGACGTCTGGTAGAGCGAGGACGTGGTGAGCGGTCTCGTCCTTGGGAACGATTCCTTCTGCGCGGGTCTGGTTCATCGCTAGGGTTGTTATCACGGTACTGTCGAGGCCGAGAGCGAGATCTAGCACGATCCGCCGAAGTACGTCGAGACCGAATATGATTGCTAGAATTTCGGTGACGGCGTTCCTGACTAGGCGACCTACGGCGGGAACGACCTCGATTATTACGAGGAGCCTCCGCCTGATCTGGCTTCCTAGACTGACCATTTTCGTCTATGACAGCTCTGAATACTGAGCGAATTGCTTCGAGCTGGCGGACGGTGAAAGGGACTTCTTCATCCTGGCCTGGAGCAGCTTGACTGTTGTCGGCCATTAGTGGATCCCGGGGGACAGATTCGGTAGATCTGCGAAGCTGTACCTGCTGAGGGCTGAGTAGGCTCTCAGGGAACTCGCCTGGGACAGACTGTTAGCGTCGGTGACGGTCACGGTCACGATGAGGTGCTGGAGTTCCAATGATATTTTTGTCTAACTCTTCTTCCAGCCACTGCTGGTAGACTATGCTATCCTTAAGCTTCTCAGCTTCCTGGACGAACCTTTTGACCGACGAGGAAAGAAGTGATCGGTCAATGACCCAGCCGGAAGGATAACCTGCACTGGCAGGCGTTTCACTTCGGGTTCGGTTACGACGACTCGAGATAACAGGAGATGGGGAACGATAGGCTGCTGGCTGAGCGTAGAGTGCTACTACGCCTGCAGCAAAGAGCACAACTTCCTCCGGAATATACTGCTTATAAGGGGAATCGGTTTTGCTGAAACAATTGATTTGGTACCCCAGCAGAATACAACTAAGGGAAAGCTCAGGAACAATTTGCTGGTCCAAATCAAAGCCAGCAAGGGAGACCTCGTCACTAAGAGGAGCCAGGATGGCTGTACTGCTATCGACAGCTCGGAGCCTGTCGAACAGTTTTTCAAAGAAGGACTATTTAGAAGAGGAAATGCAACAAGTCTTCTATGGTAGGAAGGAATATTCCTAGGAAATTCGTGGTGGTACGAACAGGGAAGGAGCAGATGTAACCTGCCAATGTAACCTGACGTCAGTACCTTACACCGCTCAGCGACTTCGGCGAAAGCGAAGACGCAGGAGGACTGAATTGCTGATCAGTGAGCTGCTGATCTGTACTGGTGTTGCTGTCGTTGAGGCCGTGATGCTGAAATGCTGATTTGACCAATTGATAGTCGATTGTAGGTGCAGCGGTAGCGGAAGCGTCGAATCAAGAGCATAGGACTTGCCGATAGCGACAGACTGGTTTCGACAGGGAATATACCTCTATCGGGCTGTATGAAGACAGATTATGGTGCTTGGTAGCTACCAAGCGTGGTGGTAACCCGTTGCTACCAAAATGCTAGGTTTACTGAGTGTGGTAGAAGATGTCGATTGATTCTACAGCGAAGGCTAGCTAATTAGAAATACTACGGAATGACTCCGCGTATAAGCGAGCATTAAGCTTGCTAGCTAAGTATATTAGGGTTAGATGCCACGGAATGATTCCGTGCATTGGCGAGCATCTCCTAATCCGCAACAAAGAACCTCACCTGCACCACCACAAAGCCTTAGCTACAACGCCTACCCTCACGATGACGCAACCACCTATAGAAGACGAAGGGATCATTACATCAACAGGAATCGTCATCAACGACCCTAAAAAGACGTCAGGCAACGCCCTGGGAATATTCGTTAAAGGAGCAATAAGTTCCTACCAAACCCGCAAGGAAGAAGGACACGATCTATGGATCAACTTCCTCGAAGACTTCAACGATTGGGACGAAGCCTCATTTAAGAAGGTAGATAAACAGTTGCTACGAAACCTTAGGGACCTGCTATTCGATCGCCACGTCTATACCCCTAAAGATGGAACTCACGTCTACAAGCACTTGGCAAGACTAGCAGCTCAGCCGTGGTCTGATTGGCCTGCAGACGTACCAAAGCCAGTGAAGAAGTC
This sequence comes from Stereocaulon alpinum, assembly GCA_018257865.1. Taxonomy (NCBI): domain Eukaryota; kingdom Fungi; phylum Ascomycota; class Lecanoromycetes; order Lecanorales; family Stereocaulaceae; genus Stereocaulon; species Stereocaulon alpinum. The sequence continues at coordinate 12,239 of JAEUBA010000224.1, read as the reverse complement.
CAACGCCAACTCTACTGGCAACTCCAACACGCCTGACACGCCTGCCCCAGGAAATAACTTCAACACGCCTGGCACGCCTGCCTCAGGCAACTCCAACATGCCTGGCACGCCTGCCTCATTCAAAATCGAAACACCAACTGGGACTGCCCCAATTAACAGCGTCAAGATCCACAACGCTATCGCTAATTACCAGGAGCAAGGCCTTTCACGAGAGCTCACCGCACTGACTAAGCTCTATACGGAAGAGATGAAGTACAACGGAAGAAGCGACTCCTTCGACTACAAACTGAATATATTCTTAGCCACCGCCTCCGACGCTGGGATACCGTCAACTAGGCTCCATGTAGCTCTTCGGTATATGCTCAGCGGCGACGCACTCAATTTCTATTTCAGCAACCAATCTTCCTTCTCATCGATGAACCTAGACTCCCTACGGCTTGCCTTTAAAGGAAATTTCGAAGGAAGAGAACACCAAATCGCCCGCCTCAATAAATGGAACAGCGTATCCTTGCAACTATTCATCAACCGCAATAAAGATAAGACCCTGACGGAGTGCCTAGACGCTATGGTATCCAGACTGAGAGAGCTACAACATAGCCTGGACGAGAGCCTCCACGGGGATAGCTTCATCCACCAGAAGATAATTACTGCTTGCGAGTCTGTGCCTGCCTGCGAGATCGTCTGCCGAAAACCACCAGATACTATACAAAACCTCATTCAAGACCTCCGATCATCCACAGCCTTGCAAGACCGTCGCAGCCTCATATCACCAAGTGAAACGATGTATACTGACCGCCGCTACCGAAACCGTGAATCCAGCAGTCGCAACCGCGAATCCAGCAGTCGCAGCCAATCCAGATATCCAAGCAAGTTGAGATACGACTCCAATAATTCCAACCGCAGCCGCGACCGCGATTCAGTAAATAAAAAGCGGTGCTTTGTCTGCAAGAAGGAAGGATGCTGGTCAACCAATCACCCCAAGAAGAACGCCAACGTAGCTTCAAGCAATACCTCACCGACGTTGAAGGCGAAAAAGAAGAACATAGCGAAGGCAGTGCTACCGAAGACACTGCTGACGATCCAGCCAATCAAGACAACGACAACGATGAATCGTTCCTAACATCTATGGGCGCTATCAACGGCAAGGCTGCATACCAAAAGCTCGCCAATCAGGCGACTTTGCATGCCGTTACCAAGGCGCTGTCCATCCAGGATAATATTAATATCAATATCCAGGGAGAAGCAACCCACCGCCCCGCGAAAAGATACGGCGACAGCCACTTCTACGGCCTTATGATCGACACCGGCGCTGCCCAGAACTCCTCAGCAGGCTATAATCAATACCTAGCACTGCGGCGCGAGCAAGACGTCAATATCAACGCCGACAAGGCTGGCACCGCCAGATTCAAGTTCGGTATTGGCGAAGCCTTGTCGCAAGGCACTGTTGCCGTCCAATCACCAATTGGTGTTGTCGAATTCCATATTGTCGACGCCGACACACCATTCCTTCTCTGCCTGCGAGACCTCGACCAGGCAGGTTTTTATTTCAATAACCTCACCAATTGCCTAGTCAGCGGCAATAGACAAGTCCCTGTCACAAGGCTATATGGTCACCCATTCCTCACTTGGGGAACCTCGCTGTCACACGCCTGCATCAACACCTACACTAATGACGGTGTTGCAAGCAGCCAATTAACAGAGCAGGATCTCGATGCCTACACCGCCGCTTCGGCCACCCATCGACAACACGCCTAGCACGCCTGCTAAAGCGCTCTGGCCACCTTTTCGACCAGGACGCCGTTAATCGACTGGGTAAGTTCTGCTCGACTTGCCAGAAACATGGAAGACCGCCAGGAAGGTTCAAATTCACTATTAAAAACGACCTGCAATTTAATCACTCGGTGATAATTGATATTATGTACTTGGATAGCCCTGCGGCCCCGGTCCTACATGCAGTCGACGAGGCTACGCGCTTCCAAACCGCCCGCTTTCTGAAAGATATTTCAGCAGAAAAGGTATGGGATACACTGAGGGCCTGCTGGATCGATACCTATATTGGACCACCAGACATGCTAGTCCACGACGCTGGCAAGCAATTCATTAGCACCGAATTCGCCTCCAAGGCAAAAGGGATGGCAATTGAATTAAAATGCGTCCCTGTTGAAGCACACCACTCAATTGGTCTAGTTGAACGCTACCACGCACCTCTCAGGCGTGCGTATGATGTCATCCGAGAAGACCTGCCACTGCTGGGCAAGCAATTCGTCTTACAAATTGCTGTCAAGGCAATTAACGACACCGCTGGACCTGATGGACTAACACCTACACTACTTCTATTCGGTACGTTTCCAAAGCTTACTGAATTGGACCCTGTGCACCCATCAATTGCGGAACGAGGCAAGGCTATCAAACGCGCAATGAAAGAAGCGTCAGAATTATTAGCAAAAAGAGACGTTACTGAAGCCTTACGCCACCGCAACGGTCCACAAAGCGACGCTATCCTAGACGCTCCTATTGGCAGCAACGTCCTAGTCTGGCGAGAAGGTAAAGGATGGAAAGGGCCCTACCAACTACTCGCTACAGACAATCAAGCCTGCACGGTCAAACTCAGCAGCGGTCCTACAACTTTTCGAATTACCTCAGTCAAGCCTTACTTACTTGAGGATCAAGCACCCCTCAGTCAGCCCGCTGCAACTGAAGCAGACCCCCCAACCGAAGAAGCTACTGCTACACGTCAGAATCCGCAGCGACAGCGACACCTGCCTGCCCGCTACACTCACCTTACTGAGAAGGAACAATCAGATATCGAGCTGTCGATAAAGCTACGGTCGGAAGGCGCCATTCGCTCACCAAATAGCCCATTTATCGACTCCCGCCGAAAAGAAATCGACGGCCTTATTGCTGAAGGAGTCTTCAAGATTATCAGCAAGCACGATATACCGCCAAACACCCGTATCTTTGGCTGCCGATTCGTCGATAATATCAAGTGGGATGGTGCTACACCATTCGAAAAGTCTAGACTAGTCGTCCAAGCCCACAACGATAAAGGTAAGAAGGAGGTACTGACGCAGTCGCCAACGATTCAACGCGCCAGCCAACGCCTCATTGTCTGCCTTGCCGCAATTCTACTACGCAACCTCTGCGTACGCGATATCTCGCAAGCTTATGTGCAGTCAACGTCAGTACTAAGCCGCGCCGTCTATATGAAACCGCCGCAAGGCACTGATCTAGGAGACAACATGCTGAAAGTGGTCCGCCCACTATATGGCGTCCCAGAGGCAGGGACGCATTGGTTTAAGACCTACCACACCCACCATACCGAGAGGCTAGGCCTCACTGTCTCCTCATTCGATCCCTGCTTGATGTTCTCCAAGCAGGCAATTGTTGGCCTCCAGACTGACGACTCACTATTCTGCGGAAAAGCCGAATACTTGCAATTGGAGGAAAAGGCACGACTGGATGCAGGCTTTCCAGCAAAGCCAATTGAGAAGCTGGATAAAGAAAAGGACCTCCGATTCAACGGCACTACTATCTCCACCAACGGCGACACTACTATATCCAGCAACGGCGATATTCTGAAACTCTCGCAGCAACGGCAATGCAATAAAATCAACACGATCAACACCGCCACCGCTAGCGATATTAAATCGCAATATATCAAGGAAAGAGCCCGCGGTGCCTACACAGCCTCTATGAGTCAACCAGAGATGGCTTTTGCGCTGTCTAGGGCAGCCCAAATCACTCAGCCAGCGAAAGAAGACGCTGATTGGTTGAATAAATGGCTGAATTGGCAAAAGGAGAACCACCGCCGAGGCCTGCAATTCATCAAGCTTGCTCCAGAGAAGCTGAAACTACTAGTCTTCGTCGACGCGGCCTTCGCCAACAACGCTGACCTCAGCTCCCAGATTGGGTACGTCATTGTCCTTGCCAACGAGCAACAGCTAGGTGAATCGACTATTGATATTAGCGGCAATATCATCCACTGGAGTAGCACCAAATGCAAGAGAGTCACAAGATCGGTGCTAGCTTCAGAGCTATATGCAATGGTAGCAGGGTTCGATATTGCTACTGCCCTGCAATCCACCATTGAGGGTATTACTCAGGCGAAGATACCACTAATTCTATGCACCGACTCTTACTCCTTGTACGACTGCATCATACGCCTCGGTACCACCGCTGAGAAACGACTAATGATCGATATAATGGGGCTACGGCAGTCCTATGAGAGGAGGGAGATCGACGAGGTGCGGTGGATTGATGGCAATTGCAACCCAGCAGACGCTATGACCAAGGAGCGCTGCTGCCAGGCGTTGAAGCAATTGGTGGACAGTAATGCTATCGAGTTGAAGACAAACGCTTGGGTAGAAAGAGAAGCTGTGATCTGACCAATCAGATTGCAACGTTGCTTGGCCTTGCAGGCCCGTTTCTATGCTAGCTAATTGCTAGATTTGGCGTCGATTGGCACTGTTTTTTCGACTTTCTAAAACTTTGCCAGTTACGGTGTGCCGCAATGGGCAAGTGGTCACATCAAATATTTTGAACTTTGATTTCTGAAAACCTAATCCACCGCATTTGCAACTCTTATTAATCCAGTAACTACACCACCACCAGCGATCTAATTATCTACAGCGCCTATAATATAGCTTATCTAGTAGTACTCTATCAAATTCCTGCCTCTTATTTTATATTGATGTTCTTTAAAAGTTACAACTAAAAGTTTTTGACTTGCAGGTAGCGAAGTGGTATATTGAAGAGTAGTATAGAATGCGCCTGCTTTTCTGATGATAGAATTATCTAATCAATCAACCAATCCTTCCTATATAGTATTCCTCTATATAGTCTCCAGCTTCTCAGGTGTTTCTAGTACAGCTAGGCTGATACCGCTGCTACTAAGTCTACTGCTATCGACTGTAGGCCCTCCGCAACCTATGTATTGATTATATATACTTAACAGCGGTATAGATCACCAAGCACTTACTACGCAGTACTTACCTATATCTTAGCTACTAACTGAGGCGCTACTGACGTGGGAGGACCTCTATAGCAATGCGTATATATTTGCAGCGCATATTATAGGCGGGCCTTCCCCACCGCCAGCTGGGGCGGAGACCTGGACTATGCGATAGCGGGGTGGAATCGCAACCCGCCCAGCCACTCGCAGACGTAGGATAGTATATAGAAGGAGGGCGGGAGGCTGGTAGGAGGTTATCTTGCCTATAGGGAGCAGTCAGCGCAGTCTACTATATATTGTCGGTGGAGATGATATAAGCATTTCACCTATTTCCGGCGGCGACATATACGGTGGCGGGAGACGACGGCGCATAGTTCTAACCACCAGCAAGGGTTTATTGCGTATAGAAACAACTATTTGAGTCACTCAATAGACAGTCAATAGCTGGTGGTGGTGTAGTTGCTGGATTAATGAGAGTTGTAAATGCGGTGGATTAGGTTTTCAGAAATCAAAGTTCAAAATATTTGATGTGACCACTTGCCCATTGCGGCACACCGTACCAGTGTCGGAATAATATTACTCCGCTCCGCAATAAGCGGCTTGGCGCCCGCTCCTAGATAAAACACCATAGCTTAGCTAGCTAGATTCAATCAATCCCCAGTTTACCAAGCCCAATAGACACCCTGCGAATCAGGTTGTCCGGGGCAGGTAATAGGGGATCAAGCTACCTACTAATCGGTACTACCTAGGCTAGCAGCTAGGTTCTACCGACAAATAGCTCCTGTCCACCAAAGCAGCTCCTGTCCACCAAAGCAGCTCCTGTCCACCAAAGCAGCTCCTGTCCACCAAATAATAGCTCCTGTCCACTAAATAATAGCTCCTGTCCACCAAAGCAGCTCCTGTCCACCAAAGCAGCTCCTGTCCACTCTAATTCGAGACTTATGAGGAACACTACTTTACTTAAATAGACTATTCCAGCACCTTTGCTTACCTTTGTCATAGACTATACAATTCCTCTCACTCCAGCCTTACTCGTTCAACGAATATTGTCTTAACTATTTAGTCGAAGAAGCTTCCTAGTGCTCATCCTCACCCGTATTTGCCGGCTACTATAATACGGTAATATCCCCTCTACCCACTAGCTGTGAGTAGGTGGGGTAATCCATTCAGCTCCTTCGGTTGTTTAATAGGTTCTACTGCTCTACTTGTTACATAACACTGCATACACATCCTTGTATCCACAATGTCCGAGTATGCCTTGGAGTCGTATCAATACGAGGATCTGCCCAACCCGCCTCCGCCCTCTTTTAGGGTTGCGGAAATTTTGCCTGGGGATGATAGTGATGCTGTTTCTTGTTTGCTACACGTTGCGGATGGGTCTAATCCGCCGAAATATGAAGCGCTCTCTTATGCTTGGGGTGATCCAAATGCTAGAGATATAGTCGTCTGCCAGGGTAAACGAGTAGAGGTGACCCAAAGTCTCTATAGAGGACTCACTCACCTCCGATATCAAGATCGGTCAAGATTTCTGTTTGCAGATGCTCTCTGGTGAGTAGACGACACATCTCCCTCAATTCAGTCATTCCTGTTTTAATCGGAAAACATCTAAATTCTCAACTGCCGTGTTGTATTGCTTTATATAGTGTCGGTGCCCTTTTACAATGTTGTCGGCCTGTTCGGCTTCCCCAGGTCTGACAAGTTTATAGTATAAATCAACCAAACATCCGTGAACGTGCTTGTCAGGTCAAGCAGATGCGGAGGATTTACGAATACGCAGAAAGCGTCATTTCATGGCTTGGACCAGATACACAGGAACATCAGGCGGTAGCCGCCATCAACTCGATTGTAGCAATTTCCGACCTCCTATGTCAGAAACTTGGCGTATCGGTCTCAGGCCTACGATTAGTAGGCAATATCTACCAGGACCTTATACTAAAGAACCGCGCGTGTCTCCCACTACCAAGTGAATGCGAATTCAGTACCGACGCGACCTGGAAATCTCTAGTTTGGTTCTACTCTCGTCCTTACTTCACTCGACTATGGATTATTCAAGAAGTATCTGCAAACAAAGAGCGATTGGTCCACTGTGGCCGTGAACAGATTGAATGGGAACGGGTTGATCTTGTTGCTGGCTATATCATAATGGAAACTGCATTCTCCAAGAGCTTCGGCTTTACCGACACGTATTGCTGGTGGGTGTCAACCATAACAGAGCTTACCAGAAACCCCAAGAATTGGCTTTCAATACTGTATCTCGCGTCCAACTATTCTTGCTTAGATGCAAGAGATGTAATATACGGTCTCAGGGGTTTAATGGAGTTCTCTGATGGGAGTAACCTACTCGATCCCGACTACAGCAAGTCAACGCTTGAGGTTTACCGAGACTCCGTCGAAGCGGCAATCATCAATTTTCAGAATACGGATGTTTTTGCCTACATCACCGGCAACGAAAATCCATCATGGATTCCGCAATGGAATCAACCTATGTTGTTTCGGAATCCGTTTCGTTTTGGAATGGCGCTCCCATGGAAACCAGCCGGCGAGACGACACCGATTTGGAGTATTGATAAGAAATTGAATATTGTATCTCTAACTGGATTCATTGTCGATCCTATTAGTTTTGTCGAACCCTACAATGAAAAGTTCTTCGGTAATGCGATAATCGAATCAGATGAAGGAAGAAACATGTTGAAGCAAGTTTGGCAAAAAATTCTGAAGACTGTGGAGAAAAGTCAGTCACAGACACCATTCAGCACCGGTATACTTACCGCCGCTGCGACATCTTTCTCGTTCGGACTGGACGAGAATACCGATCCCGCGGATGAGCGCTATTTAGTTCACAATTTTGTTGCCTATTTGAGAATTGTGCTCGACGAAGAGACATTCAATAAATACATACCGCCAGACTTGTCGGAGAGATCTAAAAAGGCAGACGGACATGCATTCGGTAAACCCGTCTGGGACTTTGACTACCCCGAATCCAATTTCTTCATCACTAGGAATCGATTCATTGGATGCACCATATCTACAACTAGGCCAGGAGATCTGGTCTGTGTCGCTCTTGGAAGCACATATCCCTTTATCCTGCGGCCGGATGGCGATGATTTTCTCATGAGGGGCTACGCTTATGTTTGTGGACTGATGCACGGAGAGCAACAGAACTCTGAAAGATTAGTTTTTCGAATACGCTGATGAGCGGATCGATTCCAGGACGGTCGTCGTAAGATCTGACTAATCCTTAGGGTGAAGGCTTTCCCTGCCATTAAACCGACCTGGTATAGGCGACGTGTCCAATGATGGGAGAAGTCGGGGTCAAGAAGGCCTATCGTTGCTCGCGGACGTATTATCCGGCGAGTCGGGGGTTGGCAATAATACTGTACTGTTTTGAAGACTCTCGGCGAGGCATTGGCCTGGTGTAGAAACTCTGGATGTTCCAAGTCGGAGGAAGTCAATCGCATAAGAGATGTATCACGCTTTTAGCTTATTAATCCATCCTACAAGTCCTCTCGGCCCGTTGGTCATCCGTAGGTTCCCTTTCACCATACCACCTATTGAAAAACGTGACTGGTCGTACACAGACATGCCTGCTAGGACTAGCACAAGGCGATATACTAGACATGAGCTGATACGCCCTGATATCCTCCTTCAGTAGCCGGGCGTTGAAGGCTTGAGAAGAGCCTCCTCTCCGTAGGTCAAATAGCCCTGCCCCGGTATCCTTGACGACTTTCCAAGTCTACTTCGCCTGTAGATTAATTATCTAATATCTTTACTTCGGCTACTAGCTTCGCTCTCTACTTGATTAAATATCTATTTTTATCTTACTATTCTAATTAGTCTAATACCTCGAATTCTAGGTATTACGTTATATTCAACGGCGAGAGTATTATCTAAATAGAAACTATAAATTTTGCCAGCTCCTTCCTTTCTAATACTTAATTAATGCTCTCCCTTGAGAGTCCATTTATCCTCAACTCCGGTGAGATGTTCAATAGCCACTTGGTCTATAGGAGATCCATCCTTCAGTACAGAAAATGCCAACCGAAGGGCCTTATCGCAATCCTCAAAGTGCATTTTGGCAAAGAAAGCTCCCATGCCTATCCGGTCCGTTAGTTCAGGCTGGTCGAGTCTGCTCATGACTACGTCGTGGAGTTCTTTCCGACACTTGAACGTCTGCTTTAGTGCTTGTACCGCTAAATCATACGCAGTGCCACCTGCATGGTTGTCGTAGATAGCTTGCATTGCGCCAAGGGTATATGAGTGTGCATCATCTATCAGCTTAGTATAAATAGGCTCTCCTCCGTCGTTTGAGGCATCACTACTATTTGGGAGGTCAATCCAGCCCGAGGAAATCCAATTCGGAAATAAATTGCTTAGGCCACTTGCCCCAAAGACGTTCTCTGCTAAGTCTTCAGCCAAATTCGAGGCGCCGTGTAACGACTCTGGTTGACACTGAAATTCAAACACGGTAATGAACCCCGTTTTTGCAGCTTTCTTAAGGTCATTGGAGATGAAATCCATCACCTGTTGAGCGATTAAATCTTCTAAGCCCCCAGAGAACCTCGCAGGCTAAGCTAGATGCTAGAGTATGCTGAAATCTGTCTCGCGCCCAGCTTTAGATGAGAGAGGCTGAAAACGGAAAACTTGCTGAGCTCGATAGGCCAGGCCTTTTTGTAAAGCAGATTCGCAAGAGTCCCTGAACGTGTCTCGCTGAGTGTCCAAAATTTGTATTGCTGGTGAACGGGTCAAGAATTGCCCCGTCGCTGCCTTTATAGCTTGGCGAAGGACGGCAAAGAAGGCGTTCCTAGGATCGCGCGACCTTGTTATATCTCCAGAACTTAGGGAGTTCCAGGCAGTAGGATGCTAAGCCAGGCAATAATACTGACGAATGTTATTATAAGTAACGTAAGCAGCTATAGCCAAATATTAGGCAGCTATTCCAGGCTGCTACCTACTGCGCCCCTGCACTAACCTATAATGCTCCCTCTTACTCCCTTGCTGCGCCCCCTTGCTCCCTCGTTGCTCCCTCTTAAGCAGCCCTGCTCCCTTTCCCGTCCGGGAACGGCAATCTCAGATCCTAAGTTCGGGGTGTATATAATATATGAACGGAAACAGGCCCCACTTCCTCAACATTGCATAGAATATTTACGTCGCGCCTACTCCGCCACTCGTACATTGCATCTTCTTATGGTATTCAAGTAATCCACTAGCTGGTGATACCCCGTTCTAGCAAAACTCCAACTCGATGGCAAGTCCCTCCGATGCTCAACAGTCTGCCCATGCAGAAGATTCGGGCAATGTGAACGCGCAGCGGCCGAGTTTGGAAGAGTACACCAAGGTGCACTCAGCATCGTCAAATAATTGTGACTGGCTTCATAAACTCGTGTCCTCAGATGCGGGCAAGATCAGCCCTAATTATCTGGTACGGGTGTATTATAAGGAGGCGAAAGCAGCATCAATTACCACTACTAGAGACTTCGGGACTAGTTCAGTGGCAAAGTTCGATTTGCGATATTGTCTCGTCTCGAAATATGTACGTGCGGTGATACTGTGTCATCGAGACAGCTCACACGTAGATCCGGAAATCCTTGATCTCCTGTGGAGCACCTTTGGCCTCGAGGTATCATTTATGCGACATCACTTCGACTACAAGGAATTCAGAGATGAGCTAGGCTGTCCGGGAGTAATTCGTAAGCGCCTTGAAGAGGAAAGGAATCGCACTGAAGACTATTGGACTTTTGGCGGTCGTTGGAACCCTATCCGGCTTCCGTCAGAAACGTGCGCCTCCATACTCCGTTTGAGCGTGGGCTCGGAATGCTTGTCTGTCTGCTGTAGAAGTGGTGTTGGTAAGTCTGGCTTCTATTAGGTGGCTGGCAAGCGTGGAAGAGAATAACCGCAGGAAATAGTTATTGCACTCATCCGGTCAAAAGCCGTTTATCAGACACCGCAGTCGATGTTGGACCGATTGAGTAGAGTTCAGAGACGCTCGTACCCTTGTGCCGTCGACCTTTTTGCTGCTACCGCCGATGCGTCTTCGATAAGCCATGAGCTCCCCAGTGACTCTTCCGAATTTTTATGCGGCATTATACATTTCTACACCCGTCTTTTGGTTCTTAGATGTTACGAAGATTATAACCTACGACACGACCCGGAGCCGATTCAAGTAGAAGAGAGCGACAGAGTTGCCTATAAAGATCATCCACACATATTAGCTATGCACTATCGGCGACTCGAATTGGTCAAATTCAAGCAAGCCTTGTTTGGATATCTCGGACCGCTTTCTCCTAAGTATAAGAGCTCAGATGCGGCCGGTGATTCATATCGGCGGAATCTTCACGGTCTCCTAACCGACGTTGACATGCTCTTGTCGTTGTACGATAATACGATGAGAATATATGATTGGTACAGACACGAAGTTGATTCGGATTACAGGGTTGAGCTGGCGTCAGAGCAACTGGAAGAGGCCAAACAGTCAAAGGCCACAGCAAAAAACCTCGGAAAACTCTCCAACTTGGCTTTCTTATACCTCCCGCTCAACTTTGTTTGCGCTATGCTGGGCATGAACCTATCGATCTTCGGACAAGGGCAAGTCCCTGTGTGGGTATTTCTCGTCTTGGTGGTATTTTTCAGTCTCCTGACATACTTCCCTATCTACCTACCTGCAATTGATGAACGAAGACTTCGGCTCTGGAGGCTGGCGTACCACCTAACATGGCGCTCTGTTCCTGCGGGATTCTGGTTTCTTGCGTTTTCTGAGACCCATAACTATTACCAGAACTCCGAGGTCATGAACTCTGGTCTTGCTCAAGTACTCTTGGGACATACCGGTCGTAGGACCAAAGGCTTGATGGATAGAAGGGATGATAAGCTCTTCGGGAGTGCCACCTGGGGCAGCGAAGCATTTTGGAAGGACAAGGTGAAGAAGATTTTCCTCGCAGTGGAAGAGTTAAACCATAACAACAGTGGAGCCACAGAACTCACCGTTTAAGCTAAATGATTATACCTTTTTCTTCGGTTATTCTAGCTAAAATTTGTATTAGGATAAGTATTTGCCTTCGTGATTAGAAAATAAGGTAATATCGTTTCCAAAAAAAGAGTATTGAGGTAGTATTAGGGGAGTACTAAAGGAGGTACTTATAATAGCTTTCTATAATAGATAAGGTAGTATAAAGGCCAGCGATGGAGACACACCTGTACGCGGTGCTGGCTACGAACCTGAATACCTATTCAGAGCCGAGATGTCTCCCCTAATGCATTGCAGGTTGAACGATGTTGAGACGTCGCGTGGTTG
>JAEUBA010000223.1:0-22121 GCA_018257865.1 Stereocaulon alpinum | reverse complement strand
TTAGGCTCTATATCCCTTAGTATAGTATTTAGATTATAAGTATTTAAAGCTACCCTCTACTTCCTCCCTACTCTATCTCTTATACTACCTTAGTTACTACTATTTATATTATTATCGCGCTTATTAAGGACTATCTACGCGCTTATCTATAGTTAAGCTATCGCTAGGGAAGGGCTCCTAGGGGAAGGGATAGTATTTTCGCGTAGAGGTTAGTTAGGGGTAGCCCTAGTCTTTCTACTAGCCTTAAGTTATATCCTACCTCTTATCCTACTATTAATAGTATTACTACGCTTAGTAGGAGCCGTATAAGGCCTCTTTAGAGGTAGTAGAGTTAGTAGGGATAAATTAGTAGGAGTAGACTTATTAAGGACGTAGTTAGGGCGTTTCTAATTCCGTAGCTTTCGCGTAAAGTATAGCTTATCTATAATAGGATAAGTAGGATTAGATTAAGATATTACTAATAATAGGATATTATTAGCTATATATATAGAAATAATCTATAGAGTAATAAAAAAAGGACTAAGAAGTATAAGTATTAAAAATAATAAACCTTAAGTAGAATAGATTCGTATAGGAAGAACTAGTATAGAAAATATTAATTAGAGTAAAACTTCGTTAAAACTATATTAATTTTAATAATTCCGGCGTTATTAGAAAGCGTATAAAAAGTATTATAATATTGATTGATTGGTTTATACGCCTATTCTAGTATCTATATATACTAATAAGGGTGTTCTATTACATTATTTGTGAAACCAGTAGATAGTATACGTAGTATACCTTTCCTAGCCGCAAGAGAAACCATAGTATAGTACCTAGATAAAAACTCCCGCTTATCCTTAACAATATAATTACTTTTGGTCTAGGGATCACACCCTAGGCCTCCTTAACACCGGTAACTCTTAACTGTATTCTTTAATATTATACCGAGCGCTCTATAACATTATTTCTAATACTAACTATAATATACGCCCTTCGCACTATACTTAGCTCTTAAGGACCCTACTGTATTCTTCTATATCCTTCAACTTTATTATAGCGCTAAGCGCCCTATAACTTTCTTTAACCTTTACTATATTAATACAGGGGGGGGGGAGGAGGGGGTATATAGCCGTCCCGTAAGGGTTCGAGTTATTAGCGCTAATTAGTAGTGTTTATTAGTATCCGTAGTAGTACCGGATTTAGCTATTCGGTGGTTTACTAGTTAAGGATATAAGAAAGGGGGGAAGCTATATACACCGCCTAGGAGGCCTATACTCGTATAAAGAATCGGATAGTATAATATCCCGCCGGTCGTATTAGATAGTACTTACTTCTATCCTTATACACTTTACTTTAGGGGGGAGCCAACCCTTCAGCTTATAATTATAGTTATATAGCGCTGCTTATACTAAAGGCTCGCCTAGCTACTTAGATAGGGGCCGTCCTTTTCTAAAATACGCCTTCTAATTTATAACTTAGTATATCCTTCTCTTAGTCCTATATACCTATAACCCCAGCCTTCCCCTAGGATAGACTGCGCGTTAGTCTTAACCGGTAGATACGTATTAAGCGCACGTAGATATTAGATTTTTTAAATTAACGGCTGGGTAGGTATTACCTATACTCTTTACTTATTAGGTTAAGATACTATACCTAATACTAATTCTTGCTGTCTAGTCTCGATCGTAGGGGAGGTATAATAGTTATAGTAGAGTTAGGGTAGGTATTATTATATTACCTAAAAAACTCTGTATAGAGTTCTTAGTAACTACGCGACGTCTTAATATCATTCAACCTGTAATATATTAGGGGAGATATCTCAGCTCTAAATAGGTATTTAGGTTCGTAGCTAGCACCGCGTACAGGTGTGTCTCTATCGCTAGCCAAGCTAAAGTACTTCTACTATAATAAGGAAGGCTATTTCGCCCCCGAATACTTAAAGCGTCTTTATAAAGTAGTATAAAAAGTCGCTAGCGAAGACGAGGACGCCGGAGAGGTTAAAGAAGTTAAGGAGTTATTAGATTTAGAAAACTAGCTATCCTTAGGGAAGTCGCCCCTAAGGACCTACTATTCTTATTATCTATAGAATTCTATAATCCCTTTAGTAGGCGTTTATTTATATATCCTATTACCTTAATAGCTTAGGATAAGGAATATAAATCTAAAGCTCTTACTAATACTAGTACTACTATATACTTATTTATTAATAAAAAAGAAGTATAAATCCTTTCTAATACCCTTAATATTATCCCTATTCCCCTTTCTAAACCCTGATACCTTTACGGATATAATAGTAAGATAAGAAGGAAGCCTATTACCTACGTAATCTATCCTTCTATATAAGTTAGTAATTATATAGAGTCTACTATACCTATACTTATTACTAACTTAGGTAATTAATATATTATCCTTAGTAAGCTATAGATAAATAAGTATAAGGTCCTACTAGATATAGTAGATAATTATATTATCTGTATACTAGGGCGTTATAACTATACTAGTATACCTACGCCTAAGCTACCTACCTCTAGTCTAGGAGTTAAAGCTAAATTAACTACCTTAAAGCTAGTAAAGCCTACTAAGATCGCTTTAGAAAAACCTAAGCTAAAGAAGGCTAGTACCCCTTAGCCTACTCCTCCCCTACCTAAAGAAAATAAGGCGTTAGATATTAGTTAAATTAGTATAGCAGCCTTCCACCTACTAGCCTAGAATCTAAAGAAGTATTAAGTTTAGTACTTCTCTATAACCCTTACTAGAATAGAACGTAAACTAAGAAAAGACGGCCCTACGGAAGTAATACGCGAGACTACTATCTATACTAAAGATAATATTAAGAAGAAGCTCCTAAAGGAGTACTATAACTTAATTAATATCTTTAATAAAGAGAAGGTAAAAGAGCTCCCTCCGTATCAACTATATAATTATAAGATTAAATTAGAGCTAGGGAAGAAGCTACTATAGAGCCGACTATACCTAATATCTAGCTTTAAGTTATAAAAGGTAAAAGAATATCTTAAAGAGAACCTAAAGAAGGGCTTTATCTTACTAAGTACCGCTCTATACGCGTCCCCTATATTATTTATATAGAAGAAGGATAGCAGCTTAAGATTCTACGTAGACTACCGTAGACTTAATATAATTATAATTCGGAACTAATATCTAATTCTATTAATTAAAGAAGCCTTAGCTTATATAGTAGGTTATAAGTACCTTACTAAGCTCGATATTATTACTATATTTAATAAGCTCCGAATATATCTAGATAGTAAGGACTATACTACCTTTACTACTTCTTTTAGAGCGTTTAAATACTATATATTACCTTTTAGACTAATAGGAGGTCCTACCTCCTACTAGTAATATATAAATAATACTTTATTTAAGTATCTTAATAACTTCTGCTAAGTATACTTAGATAATATCCTAATTTATAGTAAGACTAAGAAGGAGTACTAAGAGTATATTAGGAAGGGCCTTATATAACTGCGCGAAGTAGGCCTTTAGGTAGATATTAATAAATACGAATTCTATATATAAGAAACGAAGTTTTTGGGATTAATAGTATCTACTAGTAGACTAAGAATAGATCCTAATAAAGTTAAAGTAGTCGCTAACTAGAAATCCCCTACCTACCTAAAAGAGGTATAAGTATTTATTAGCTTCTATAACTTCTACTATTAATTTATTAAGGACTTCTTAAAAACGGTAAAACTACTAGTAGCGCTTACTAAGAAAGATTACCCTTTCCGTTAGTCTAAAGTATATTAATTAGCCTTTAAAGAGATAAAGGATTTAGTAACTAGTACCTTAGTACTAAGGTACTATAAAAGATTTTAACTAGCAGTGCTGGAGATAGACTCCTTAGACTACGTTAATAGTAGAGTATTATTATAAGCGGATAATAATAGAGTACTATATCTAGTTATATTCTATAGTAAGAACTTACTACTAGTAGAATATAACTATAAGATTTATAATAAGGAACTACTAGTAATAGTTCGCTATCTAAAGTACTAGCGCCCTAAACTTAAGTTAACTAATATCCTAATTTAGATCTTTACCGACTATAAAAGCTTAGAGTACTTTATATAGATAAAGGAGTTTACCCGCCGTTAAGCTAGATAGGCTAAGAAGTTAGTAGACTATAACTTTAAGATTATATACTATACTAGGAAGTTAAATAGGAAAGTAGATACCCTAACTAGGTTACCTAACTTAGTACCTACTAATAAGGACGACTTACGTCTAAAGTACTAGTATTATATACTACTATTACCTAAGTATTTCTAAGGCTATAATCTAACCTTCTTAGTTAAGGAGGGGGGTAAGCCTACGGAGGAGTAAATTAATATACTAATAGATAAGGACTTACCTCTCTACGCTAGAATTACGTTAGCTAATTAGGATAATAAGGACTATATATAGCTGCGAGAGGCTATTAAGAAGAATCCTACCTAGATCTTTAAGGGTATTAATCTAAGGTACTACTCCTAACGCTATTATACCCTCTTCTATAAAGAACGCCTCTAGGTCCCCGCCTTACTAGAGCTTTATATTAAGCTTATAAAGGAAAGCTATAATCTCCCCGTAAGCGGTTACCTAGGAAGAGACCGTATACTAGAGGTTCTAAAGCGTTAATTCTACTAGCTAGGTATAAAAGAGGAAGTAGTACGCTATATCCGTAACTACTATATATACTAAAGAAGTAAGGTATTAAGGGATTAGTATAATAGACTTCTATAACCCCTACCGACTCCGGAATAGCGTTAGTAAGATATCTTAATAGACTTTATTATAGGTCTCCCTATTTCGGATAACCGCAACGCTATTTATATACTAGTAGACTGCTTTACTAAGGAACGCTACTACGCCCTATATACTACTACTAATAAGGGAACCTCTATAGAGGCTATAGTAGATATCTTACTTAACTACGTCTTCCGTACCTATAGTCTACCTAACTTAATTATATTAGACTAAGGTCTATAGTTCGTCTTATTAGTATAGAGGGTACTATACGAACGATTACGAATTAAGGTGAAGCTATCTACAGCGTTCTACCCGGAAACTAATAGATAGACTGAAAGGGCTAATTAAGATATTAAGCGGCTACTGAGGACTTATTACTCCTATATATAGGACGATTAGGCCCGTTAGCTACTAATCGTAGAATTCGCTAATAATAATACTATCGCTAACGCTACTAGTATATCTCCCTTCTTCGCTAATAAAGGCTTCTATCCTTATATATCTTTCTCGCCGCTAGTAGAGCCTAGCCCTTCCGCTTAGAAAAGGACGTAGGCTGCTAAGGTAAACGATATTACGGATAAAATAGTAGATATATTAGAATTTATTACGGAGTAGTCCGCTTAGAGCCGTAAGTATATAATAGACTAGGCGAATCGCTACTAATCTAATATATCCTACGAAGTAGGAGATTTAGTCTTCCTATTTAGTAGAAATATTACTATAGTATAGCTGAGTAAGAAGCTAGACGATAAAATACTAGGGCTATTTAAAGTTATAGAGAAAGTAGGATATTCCTACCGCCTAAAGCTCCTAGTAAGTATATAAATCTATAATATATTCTACCCTAGCCTATTACGTAAGGCTGCGAGCGATCCCCTGCTTAGATAACGCGCCGAACCGCTAGGGCCGGTAATCGTTAATAATAAAGAGGAGTAGGAACTAGATAAGATACTAGACGCCTAATAGATAAGTAAAAACCGCCGGCTGTAGTTCTGCGTCTAATAGAAAGACGAAGGGCAACCTAACCGTTAATAGTATAATACGGATAGTAATAAATTCGAGAACGTAGCTAATATCGTTATAGATTTCTACCGCTGCTACCCTAGAAAGCCTAGCAGTCCTAGCTAATAGGAGACTACTTATATATATTAGGGTTAATACTTTCTTAAGAGGGGGGGTGATATTATAGGCTAGCCTTTTATTAATTACTAGTCCTTTATTACTTACTAGTATTTATATATCTTAGCCTAGGCCTAACGCTAGGCCCCTTTAGCCTTAGCGCCTACTAAGCCGCGTCCCTAATATATTATACACACGCTCTATATATATAGCTTTCCTTCCTTAGATTTATTCTCCTAGTCTAATAACACCCCTATAACTCGCTCTAGGCCGGCCCCTAACAATAATCTCCGTTTAGCCGTCGATATTTAGATTATAGGATATTATTAGCTTTACCTTAGTACCTAAGATATAGTAGTACTCCTTTTAGAAAGTTAATATAAACTATACCCCTTAATCTAATATAATAGAGTCGGGTATACCCTAGTAGTAGGTCTAATAAGTTAGGAATAACTTAGCTATCCCTTTAGCTGTAATAGTTTTATAGTATAGTACTAAGAGAGATTTCTTTAATAGTTAGTCTATAACTATAAAAGTAAAGTTATAGCTAGCCTCGTCTAGCGGTAGCTTAGTAAAGTCTATAGTTAAGTACTAATATAGATAGGCTAGAATCTCTAAGGGCTTTAGGAAGCTTAGGGTCTTATCCCTATAAGCCTTTATATAAGTATAGCTATAATTAGCGATATACTATACTATATTATTTCTAATATTCCTCTAGTAGTACTATCTAAATAGGATTATCTTAACCTTACTAATCCCTATATACGCGATAGCTAGCTAGGTATAGATATAGCGGATTAAAGATATCTATAGCTTTAGTAGCTTTATTAGTACCTTAAGTCTACCTTAAAAGTATAGCTTACTATAGTTTAGGTTATAGTTAAGGTAGTTATTTTAGGCTTACTTATATAGGGGTTTTAGCTCTAGCGAGTTCTTATTAGCGTTAATTACCTAGTTAATAATATTATAGCCCTTAATATTATATTGATTGATTGGTTTATACGCCTATTCTAGTATCTATATATACTAATAAGGGTGTTCTATTATATTATTTGTGAAACCAGTAGATGGTATACGTAGTGTGCCTTTCCTAGCCGTAAGAGAAACTATAGCATAGTGCCTAGATAAAAACTCCCGCTTATCCTTAATAATATAATTGCTTTTGGTCTAGGGATTATACCCTAGGCCTCCTTAACACCGGTAACTCTTAACTATATTCTTTAATATTATGCTAAGCGCTCTATAACATTATTTCTAATACTAACTATAACACACGCCCTTCGTATTATACTTAGCTCTTAAGGACCCTGCTATATTCTTCTATATCCTTCGACTTTATTATAGCGCTGAGCGCCCTATAACTTTCTTTGACCTTTACTGTATTAATATGGGGGGGGGGGAGGAGGGGGTGTATAGCCGTCCTGTAAGGGTTCGAGTTATTAGCGCTGATTAGTAGTGTTTATTAGTGTCCGTAGTAGTACCGGATTTGGCTATTCGGTGGTTTACTGGTTAAGGATATGAGAAAGGGGGGAAGCTATATATACCGCCTAGGAGGCCTATACTTATATAAAGAATCGGATAGTATAATATCCCGCTGGTTATATTAGATAGTACTTACTTCTATCCTTATATACTTTACTTTAGGGGGGAGCTAACCCTTTAGCTTATAATTATAGTTATACGGCGCTGCTTATACTAAAGGCTCGCCTAGCTACTTAGATAGGGGCCGTCCTTTTCTAAAATATACCTTCTAATTTATAACTTAGTATATCCTTCTCTTAGTCCTATATACCTATAACCCTAGCCTTCCTTTAGGATAGACTGCGCGTTAGTCTTAACTAGTGGATACGTATTAAGCGTACGTAGATATTAGATTTTTTAAATTAACGGCTAGGTAGGTATTGCCTATACTCTTTACTTATTAGGCTAAGATACTACACCTAATACTAATTCTTACTATCTAGTCTCGATCGTAGGGGAGGTATAATAGTTATAGTAGAGTTAGGGTAGGTATTATCGTATTACCCGAAAAACTCTATATAGAGTTCTCAGCAACTACGCGACGTCTTAATATTATTCAACCTGCAATATATTAGGGGAGATATCTCAGCTCTGAATAGGTATTCAGGTTCGTAGCCAGCACTGCGTACAGGTATATCTCTATCGCTAGCCGCCCTTAATATTATATATAGTTACTAAGGCGGGATTAGGCGCTTCGCCTTTTAGGTACTCTTCTAGCTCTTTAGGGTCTATTAGCGTAGCTATAGGTAATAGCTTAACCTTTTCTATAACTTAGACTAAGTTATAGTTTAGATAGATAGTAAGGGAGGAGATAGCGACCTTTTTTAGTATTTAAAGGTTAACCTTCTTATTTAGGAGGAGTTACTAGCTTTAGATTACGCGTTTATAAGCTTTTAGAGGTATAATATCTTACTCCCTATAAGATAGTATATCTACTATAGTATTCGTAATACCCGGCTAGCGACGAGATTAACCTATACGTAGTACTAGCTACGAACCTTCTATCTTATTATAGGAGAGCTAATTAGTCTTACGCCGTTATTATATTAGGTAAAGCTTACGCGTGGGCTTCGTATAACGTAATAATAGCGGTAATAAGGGAAATTAGATAGGAAAACTACCTAATATATAATTACCTAATTTATATTTAGGCCCGAAGCTAGCCTTATAGAGCTAGTAGATATAATATTATTTTAATTATATAATAGGATACCCTTAGGCTTAACCCTATTCTAAGTTTATTAGACCGACCAGCGCGTTAGGGTAGTAAGGATAGAAAAGAAGTAATAGAGTATCTTACTTATACTAAGGCCTAAAGCTGCTACTAAGAGTAAAGGTAGTAGTAGATATAATACCGCCTATAATATTATAGAAGAACTTAGTTAGTAAGAGTTAAGTAAATATATAGCTAGGGCTATAGGGTATATAAATACGTCTACTCTTATAAGATATAGTTAGCCTATACTAGTATAGTTAGTTATTAAGGGAGACCTTTATAGGTAACGCGAAATAAGCTTTCTATAAGGAGCTTATAAAGCGTAGTATATAATAGTAGCGACCGTAGTAGTTTTAACCCTAAAGCGACTTAAGGTATATATATATAGCCCTAAAGACCTTACCCCTTTACTAAGCTCTAACCCCTAGCGGATAGTTACTTAGTAGCTAGATAGCCGTAGGTTTATAGGAGTATATAAAAGGATACTATCTATATAGCCTAAGAGGACGGATATATATATTAGTATATATAGTATAGGATATACTTAAGGAGTAAACTATAAATTAGCTTAGGCGAAAGGCTTTACCTACCCTAAATCTATACCCTATATACGTAAAATAGGCGTAGGGTCCTAGATAAGTAGGACGCGTTCAACCTATAGATAATTCGCCGCCTAACGGATATAGAGGGGGCCGACTACCTAGAACCTATAGCGATAGATAGTAAGATTACCTTAAAGGAGGTAAAGAACGCGATCTAGTACCTAGCGGCGGATAAGGCCCTAGGGATCTTAAAGATCCCGAATAGGTTCCTAAGAGCGGTATACGTAAAGATAATAGAGACGTTTAGAAGGATATTTTAAGTATACTTAGACTATAGATACTACCTAAAGAAGTTCTAGGAGGCGAATATAGTAATACTAAAGAAACTAAAAAAGACTAACTATTTAGAGCCTAAGGCGTACCGGCCTATTATATTACTAAATATACTTAGGAAAGTATTAGAGATAGTAATAGCGAAACGTCTTAGTAGAATAGCTAAAAGGAATTACCTACTCCTAAAATACTAGATAGGGGGTAGAAAGAGATACTTAGTAGAAACGGCCTTAGAGACTATTATAGATTTAGTCTATATAATATAGAACTAGGGTAAAGATAATATAGCGAGCCTACTATTACTAAATATAGTAGGGGTATTTAATAATATATCCTATAAAAGGCTACTCTATAACCTAAAGATAAAAGGAATCTCTAAGGGAATTATTTAGTAGACTATAAGCTTCCTTAAAGATAGAGCGATATTAATTACTCTAAGAGGTAAAACTAGCTTAGTAGAGGCGATAGAGATAGGGATTCTATAAGGATTACCTATATTACTAATTCTATTTCTCTTCTTTAATATACTACTAATTAAAGTATACTTAAAAGTAAAAATCCTAGTATAAGTAGGAGGATTTATAGATAACGTATACCTACTAGTATATAGTAAATCGACGGAAATAAATTATAGATAGCTAGAATAAGCCTATAAGCTCTATCTAATATAGGTAGAAATATACGGAGTAATATTTATACCCTAAAAGTATAAACTAGTATATCTATCGCGAACGCCTAAGAGGTTTAATATAAAAGAGATAGTATAATTTAGTAGTATAGAGGTTATACTAGAGGTAAGTATTAGGGTCCTTAGGCTATATATTAATACTAAGCTCCGTTAGGGCCCCTATATAGTATAGGTAAAGGTAAAAGTAGCTACCTAAGTCTAAGCGATTAAGTACCTAGCTGGATTAACCTAGGGAGCTATATTTAAGAAATATAGGATAGTATATAGTATAGTAGTAAGACCTATACTTATATTTATAGTACTAATCTAGTATACCCCTACTAGAGAATTAGGAGTAGTAGGAAAGTATATTATAACGCTAGCGATAATATAAAATAACTATCTAAGGATAGTACTTAGAGTATATAGAGCGATATTAGTCTAAGTCTTAAAGATAGAGGTAGTTATCCCTTCTATCTAAACTTAGTTAGATATTCTAATTATAAGATATTAAGTACTAAGGGGAATCTATAACCTAATAATTAAAGGTAACCGTATAATCCGTTAGAGACTATAGGGAAAAAGAGGGAGGGCGCGCTTAATACGCCTTACCCTATTATTAGAGAAGGAGGTATAGGCCCTTTAGGAGCTTAAAGCGAAGAATTAGGACTAAGTATTAATAATAATAAGGTAGAAAGCGTATTAGTATAACCTAGAAATAGATATTAAGGAATACTAAGATATAGGTATCCTAGCTAAGAAAGTAAGGAGTTAGGTAATAGTAAAGTAGACTAAGTAGTAGGAGGTATATAAAGAGATTATCCCTAAATACTCTTATATACCCGCTTAAAAGGAGGCGTTATTTAGAGATAGGTATAACTACTACCTAAAACTAAGGAAGGTAGAAAGCTCGATAGTAGTCTAACTCTAAAGTAATAAGAATAGGTTTAACTACTTCTTATATAAAGCGAAAGTACTAAGGATTTATAGCACTCGCTATAGCTATAGTTAGAGAAATTAGGATATAAAGTATATTCTCTTATACTACCTAAAGCTTAGCGATACTTAAAGAGAACTTATTAAGGAGGTAGGGACTTATAATATTAGGACTATACTAGCTAAAGTTAATAGTATAAGGGTAGTAGCGAGATAGCTAGTTTAGTTAGGATTTCTAATATAGTACTAATTTACTAAGGAATAGCTTTTTTAGTCTAGACTCCCTATTAAAGTAGAACTAATAATAAAAACCCTAAAGATAAAGAAGCCTAAGTATAAGGTAGAGCTAAAGGTAGTAGAGCTACCGGAGTATTATAGGGCCTAGTAGGGTAAAGGAGACTATAGTTACTAGTATTATAGAGCCTAGTAGTAAGGTTAGATAGGCGGAGTAGAGTAATAGGTAAGCTAATAAGCGAGAGTTTTTAGCTAGAAGGGGTAACCCTAAAAAAGGTTTCTTTTACGTCTAGAGGGCTTATAGCCCCCTAGATTTTCTAATTATATAAAAGAACACCCTTATTAGTATATATAGATACTAGAATAGGCGTATAAATCAATTAATCAATTCGTAATACCCGTACGGTATATAATTATAAAGTAGAAGTTAGTAAAGAACTTAGCTTAGCGAGCTTAGTAGGCTATAAGGTCTTTAGTAGTTATAAAGTATTCTAATACTTTATAATTAGTATAGATATAGACTAACTTCTAAGCTCTAAAAAGCTCCGGCTTATACTACTAGAAGGAGTAGAAAATCGCGAGTAACTCCTTATTATAGATTAGGTAATTTAGCTTTATATCCCCTATTATCTTTAAAAAGTATCCTACTAAGTAGAAGAGGCTATCCTTATATTTCTATAATAAGATACTAGTAATTATACCGTCTAAGGAATCCGTCTTAAGGCGGATTTCCTTATAGGGGTTATAATACTTAAGGATAGGGGTAGAGAGGAGTACTTAATAGAGGGAGTCCTATATATCGCGATAGGCGTTATTAAAGTAGAAGGGTATATCTTTAGCTATTAGGCGGATAAGCGGAGTAGTAATCTAGCTATACCCTTAAATAAACCTTTAGTAGAAGTTATAGAAGCTTAGGTAGCTTTAGATACCTTATATATTACTTATATACTACTAAGTCTTAATAATAGTAACCTTCTTTAAATTTACCTTAATACTATTAACTCTAATAACGAAGCTAAGAAACTTAGTCTTCTTAATATTAAACTCGCTCTTCTTAATATCCGCTTATAGGTTATTAGCTTATAAGATAGCTATAATCTTTTTAATATAGATCTTATACTCTATAATAGACTTAGAGTAGATTAGGATATTATCTATATATACTAAGTAGAAGTCGTTAAGATACTCTATTAAAATATTATTAATAAAGCGCTAGAAGGTAGCTAGGGCGTTAGTTAACCTAAATAGTATTACCCTATACTTAAAGGTATTATATTAACTATAGAAGCTAATAAGGTCCTCTAAGTCTTAATAGATCCTTACCTAGTAAAACGCCTATTAAATATTAATCTTTATAAAGATTTTAGCCTTATAGATTTAAGCTATTATCTTATTTATTAGAGGGAGTAGGTATAGATCTTTCTTAGTTAGGTTATTAAGCTTTTAGAAGTTAATGTAGAAGTATAAGCTACTATCTTCCTTTCTAGCGAAGAGTATTAAAGCTATATATAGTATATTCGATAGCTCGATAAATCCCTTATAGAGGTAGTCTATAATATAGCGTTTAGCCTTAGAGAGTTACTTATTAGTTATCTTTTATAGCGGCTTAAAGGTTAAGGTATTTAGGCTAGTAAGCTTAATTTTATAATCTATACTTAGTCTTCTATTAAATAATATATTAGAGTCTCTTTATAAAAAGAGAGGGGTAAACTCTTAGTATTATAGTAGAAGCTTAGCCTTTACTAAGTCCTTATTAGCCTAGTATTTAATCTTAAGTACTTTTTAGGGAGAGAGGTTAGTATCTACTATAGTAAGTTTAAGAAAAAGATACTCCTAGTATTAGTCTACTCTACGGTTAATTTCGCCTTTAAAATCCTATATAGAGGCGATAAAAGTATTAGAATTAGGAAGTCTCCTAGACTTCTTACTAAGGTAGAAATAGGATATTATAATAGTAGAAATTAGGGCGATATCTATCCTATAAGGGCTACAGCTAGGGCGTTAAGCCTTAACTAGTAAGGTCTTTAGATTTAATATAACTAGTATATCTAACCCTTAGAGGGTATCCTCTATCTTAGCGAGGTATTTTTCTAAGTCTTATATAAAACTCGATAGCCTACCGCTATATAAATTAGGTAATCTTAAGTAAGGGGGAGAAACTAAAGCTAATTATAAAGAGGGTAGTACGCTTTAGGATAAGGTATTAATCTAGCGATTTATTAAAAGCTTAGGGTTAATAGAGGTAAGCCTAGCTTAGCTATAGTAATACTTATCTACCTTAAAAAGAGTATCCTAACGCTTAGTATCTTATTAGTACTCTAAGGAAATTAGTTTCTTAAGCGAAGTTATAGGGAGGAGTACCCTCTTATTAAAGTATTATTAAATAGCTATATTAGTAGGCTATTTAAGGCTATTCTTCCCTTTTATATAGACTTACTTAATATTATAGTACTTTAAGAATTTCTAACTAATAAGAATATTAGTCTAACCTAAGTTAATAACTAAAAATAGAAAATTAATATAATAATAATTAATTATTATTATAAGAAGTAGAGCGACTATAATTAGGGAGCCGCTTTAGCTATTATAGCTAGTTAGGACGATTAGCTTAGAAAGCTTAATAAAGCGAATCCTAAAGGACTTAGAAAGGGTAAAGGTAAGAAAGGTTTTAATTATACTAAAAATATTAGCTCTACTATTAATATATAAATAGGTTTTAACGAAAGATCTATTATATCCTAGCTCTATATTAACTAAGAACTAGCAGTCTCTAATAAGGGCCTAAAAGTTAAATTATAAGTCCTTCTATAGATTAGGGCTCCTACTATAGCTAAAGACTTTACTATAGCCTAAGAGTTTTCTAATAGCTCGTTAGACTCTATTTCCTTACTAACTATAATCTCTAAAATCTTCTTCTTAAGAGATTATTAGCTACGCTTCTAGGGATAGTTATTCGCCTAGTAGCTAATTTTACTATAGTTATTATATAGCGAGTTAGTAGGTATTTTAGGGGAAGCTAGTACTACTAGTATTAGAGAAGGAGGATAAGGGTAAGAAATAGTATTCCTAAAGGAGACTTAGTAATCTAAGCGGGGAGCTAAAATAGGGGTAGGTAAGGAGGGTTACTAACTACTTATCTTAAGGATACTATAGGGGTCTAAGGCTATCCCTATCTAAGGCTTATTTACTATTTCCTTAGACCTAATATTTTATATCTTTTAATCTAAGATTATAAGATACTTATCTAAGGTACTATAGTCCTCGTTTATCTTATACTTTTCTATATAGACGCTTCTCTTTAAGGCGGGAGAGATTTTCTTATATAGATCCTTAAACTACTACTAAGTACTAATCTTTCTAATAGTCGCTAAGTAGGTAAACTTAACTTAGAAGGCGTTATAGTATAACGGGGTGGTTTAACTCCTACGGGTAAATCACACAGTATATTAAGCACTAGAAGGTAATAGAGATAGGTAGTTATTAAATTATCTTTAGTTAAGACTCCTCTCTATTATATAAGTTAAATATAAGAAGATAAGAAATATTCTATTAAAGGAAAACCCTTCCTTATATATTTACCTTAATTATACTAAGCCTTAGCCTAATCTAAGTAATCTAGCCTTATATCTCCTATATTACTCTATAATCTACCTAATATACCCTAGATTACCTATATTACTAGGTCCTCTTCTAATAGTCCTTTACCTACTAACCCTATTATATACCTTACCTATAACCTTACGGGGTTACCTATAATATAATCCCCTTATTTAGTTATTTTCGTCCTAAAAGTAACTTAATAACCTAAATATTTCTTCCCTATACTAAGGATTAAGAAACTAACGAACTCCCTTACTTATTATTATTAGTTAGTCCTAAAACTTAGGATAGCTTCCTTATTAAAATATTCTTATATATAATATACTAACTTAGGTCTTCTATATTATACGAGGGAAGTATCTAACTAATATATTAAGTATATTTATAGTAGTAATAAGTATAAGCTATCTCTACTTAACGTTTCTAAGTAGAAATAGATAGAAGAATAGCGTACTAAGTTATATAGCGAAGAGGATAAAGCTTTTATAAAGCTTTCTCGCCTATAGAAATAAATTTAAAGGATTAAGGCGAACTAAGCGAAAATAGTCTAATAAGAGGTAAGGAATATTAAGTTCTTAGAAAAGGAGGAGAGGGAAAAGGAAGCTACTACTTCTAAAGTCCTAAATAATCTCCTATCCTTTAATATAGGTAAGATTAACTTTTCTAAGTAGGATCCCCTAACTGCGGATTTTATTTCTAAAACTACTCTAGCTTCTTTAGGTAATTAAGCGTAAATAGTAATTCCTATATATTTTCTAACTAATTATAGTCTAACTACTTTATTAAATACCTCTTCCTTCCTTTAATTATTTAATAATCTAAAATTTCCTTAATATTATACTCCTTATTATTTTAATCTAAGAGTAGCGGTGCGGTCCTTAGTAGTATTTCGGGGTTTACTTTCTTAAGTAATAATATATAGAATACTAGGTACTTCCTTATTAGTTATAGGAGATCTAATATATAGTTTATATCCCCTTTTCGTTCTTTTACTAAAAACGGTCCTAGCTTTATATAATTAAGCTTATTACTAGGCCTATTAATTTTAAAAATTCTATAAAGGAGATATACTCTATCCCCTTTAGAAATATTCGGTCTTATTAAATATTTTTAATTATAATATATCGCTAAGTAGCTACTTAGGAACTATAAGTCTTTCTATAATTCTTAATAGATTCTTACTATTTCTTTAGTAATAATAGTTACCCTTTATACTTTTAGCTTAATTCCCTTTAGTAATAAGGTTATATATAGTTCGAACCCGTAATTAGCTTAAAATAGTATTATACCTATTAGGTTAGATATTAATCTATTATAAGCTAGCTACGCTATTAGTAGGTAGGATACCTAATTATCTTATTAGTAGTTAATATAATACCGAAGATATTACTCTAGTATTTAATTAGTTCGTTTAATCTAACTATTAGTCTATAGATAGAATACTATACTTATCTTTACCTTAATTCCTATTATATCTATTAATAATCTCTAAAACTTAGAGGTGAAGAGCTTATCTCTATCTAAGATAATTTCTTTAGGAAGCCTATAGTTAGCTACTACTATTCGTAAAAACGCGTACGCTAGATCTTTAGCGTTTAATACTTCCTTATATAGTACGAAATACGCTATCTTAGTTAAGTAGTTATTAATTACTAAGATCGTATTATAATATATACCTATTAGTCGTTCCTTTAACTTTAGGAGTTTAATAACGAAATCCTATATAATACTTTTCTACGGACTATCTAAGATTACTAGCGATTTCAACTCTCTATAAGGCTTATATTAGGAATACTTCGTTCTAATATATATATTATATTTATTAATATAATCCTTAATATATTTTTATATCCTAGGGAAATAGAAGTTATAAGATATCTTCTTAAATATCTTCTTAATCCCTTAATATCTATCGGAGCTCTCTACTTTATAGTAAATCCTAAAAATTTCTCTTTAAGTACCTATAGGGATATAAATCTATTCTTAAAAGGTTAGTAATCTTAGATTTATTTTTTTAAATAAGTTATAGCTATTAATATCTTTATAGATCTTAAATATAACTTTATCCTTTAATAAGTCTTTTAGTATAATTGAAATCTTTATCTAAATTAAGATGGCGACGATAACGAGTATAACGGGCGAATAGGCCTACTAGGCTAGACGAGCGATTATACTAGGTTACGAACCTAGTAAAATAATATAAGATAGGGGGGGAGGAGAGAAGGGAGGTATTAGTAGTAAAGGTAGATAAGGAACGCGTCCTAACGCGATAATAAGGCGATAGTAATAATAGTAGAAACCTACTAAAGATCTATAGGGCCCTTAAGGTAGGGAAAGAATTAAAGAAAGAATATAGTATATAAAGGCTACGGAGTAGGCGCTACTAAAGTTTATAGAGAAAGTCTAAGGGATATTATAGGTAAATATAAATAAGACTATATAAAGCTTCTTCTAGAATATAGTAGAAAGGATTATAGAGTATATATAAGAGAATACTGCTAAAAGATATACTACGAAGGAGTACCGCAGCTAATTAACGCGTAAAGACTACCTAACTAGAAGGGTAAATAATAGCTAGGCGGATATAGCCTATATAGCCTAAAGGGGCTAAAATACTATCTACCTAGCTATACCTAAGGTAGAAGATATTAAGAAAGCGAAGTAGGTAACGATTAGGATTAATAATACTAGCGAAAAGATATAAATAGCTATAGCGACCCTTCTCTAACTAATATAAATATTTAGGGGAGTAGGGGGAGTAGCTGGGGAGATTATTATAGTAAGGAGGACTATAGGGGGGGATATTATTCTCTAGATAGCCTTAATAAAGGCTAGGGAGGAGTTAGAGAAGGATAATAGGTAAGTAAGGAGACTTTATAGGTTAGTAAAAGTCCTTTAGAAGATAGTAATAGTAGCGATCTATAAAGTAGAAAAGATAATAGATATAAAGGACTAATAGGGGATCTTTAAAACCCTAAGAAAAGATAATAAGAAGCTCTACTTAGAGTTAGAGATAATAAAGGCTAAATAGCTTATATTTATATTAAAGCTAAACGCGCTTAGGAGGGAGAAGAGATTCTCTATAATAATAATTAAAGTCCTAAGCCTAAAGGTAGCGAACTAACTTATTATAGAGGGAATAATAGTAGAGAATAGCCTCCTCTTCTATAATTATTAGGAGAGAGAAGCTACCCTTAAGTAGTACTTTAACTACTATAGGTATAAATATATTACTAAGGCGTATAAATACCCTACCTACTATAGAATATATACCTAAAACTATATAACTAATAACTATATAAAAAGAGCTGATAGCAAGCCTAAATATATAGTATATAAAGGGGAGTACTTAGTATAGAGTAAAACCTACTTAATCTAATAGAAGGAGAATACTAAGGCTAAGTAGAGAATTAAGTATAAGCTAAAATACTTTAAAGAGACCTTAAAGTAATACCTAGTAGGGCCTATACTAGTAATACTAAAAAGGACTAGCTTAAAAGGGTAGCGTAAAGTAATCTCTAAAGGGAAGAGGAAGGCCTTAAAGGATATAATAGATAAGCCCTAAAAAGGAACTAAGGAGGTAGTAAAGAGGGGATAATTAATAACCCTCTCTAAAGCGGAGTAAGGGTAACGGCCCCTATCTATAAAGAGGATTAGTCTAATAAATACCCTTAAGTAGACTTTAGGAGTAGTAAAGACTACTAAGACTACCTAAATATAGGAGAATATCTAAGCGGCCCTTACCTAATAAGGAATATACCCTACCTAAAAATACTATAGTATAATATATAGAGGAAGAAGGATACGGTAATAGTACTACTTCTTAAAAATAAAGATATAAAAGATATAGACGTATTAGCGATTTAAGAGCCTATATATAACCTAATAAATAGAACCTTATATAATACGAGTATAAGTAGGTTCTACCTAGCCTATAGGGGAGACCTAGAGGCTAAAATATACTTCTATATAAATAAAAGGATAGATCCTAACGACTAGGGGGTAGAGTACTAGGAGGGCGACTTATACTTATTATAGATTTAGACTAAGAGAACCTAAAATAACGCTAACGCTAAGGACGAAAACACTAAGGAGCTAATAGTAGAGAGGGTATAGGTATATAACGTCTATAACCCTTCGCTAGTAAGCTATATATTAGTAGATAGCCCTATAACTATCCTAAGGCTAAAGGAGGCCTTAGAAAGCGAAGGCGAATATATTATAGTAGGGGATTTTAACCTATACTACCCCTAATAGAATAACCTAGGACGAGCTATATATTATATAATAGTAAATAGGCTGCTAGAAGTAGTAGGAGAGAAGGGGATAGTCCTTAGACTACTAGAGAAGTTAGTTATATAGTAAAGTAGGGGCTTAGAGAGCGCTATTAACCTTATATTCCTAACCGAAGGCGCGTATAATATAATAGCGAGGTATAGAGTAAGAGAAGACCTTAATATAGGGTTAGATTATATACTAATTATAATAGAGCTAGAATAGACTTAGAGCGAGTACTAGGTATACTAGAAGAGAGCTTAGAAAAGGATAGAGATAGAGGCGACTAGCGAAGAGATCCGGAAATATATAAGGATCCTAAATAGGGTTATAGGTAGATACTTATTAGACTTAGAGGAAGTAATTAACCTATATATTAATAAGCTTATAGCTGCGCTATAGGAGGTAATAGAGAATACTATCCTATTTAAGGAACCCTACGCCGGAGCTAAACTATACTAGAACGGGGCGTATATAAGAGTTACTAAGGTATTATAGGCAGCGCTTAAGGCCTACCGCTATAGTAGAAATATATAGACTAAGGAGGCTCTCTACTAGACTAAAAGGAAAAAGGTTACTATCCTATAAAAGACTAGGATAATAGCTTTTTAAGAGGGGGTCTATAGAGTATCGCTAAGGCTAGGAGGAGTATAATAACTTATTAAGTAAGGAAGGGAAAGAAGTATACGCCCTAAAGAGCTACTATAATTCCCAGCTATTAAAGACGGGAATAGGAATAAAGCGATAGACTTTAAAGGGAAGATAGAGGCCTTAAGGAGGGTCCTCTTCCCGCCTCTACCCCTAGTAAACCTAACGGATATTAAGGGGGCTAATTACTTAAAGCCTATTATAATAGATAGCGAGATTACTATAAAGGAGGTAAGGGATATAATCTAGCACCTAGTAGTAGATAAGGCCCTAGGGATTTTAGGAATCCTAAATAGGTTCCTAAGAGTAGTATATATAGAAATAGGGGAGACCTTTTAAAGGGTATTTTAGGCGTACTTAGATTATAGATACTACCTAAAGAAGTTCTGCGAAGCGAATATAGTAATACTAAAGAAGCTAAAGAAGACTAATTACTCTAAGCCTAAGGCCTATCAACCTATTATACTACTAGATATACTTAGGAAAGTATTAGAGATAGTAATAGTAAAATAACTTAGTAGAATAGCTAAAGTAAATCACCTACTCCTAGAATATTAGATAGGAGGTAGGAAGAGATATTTAGTAGAAATAGCCTTAAAGACTATTATAGACTTAATCTATATAATATAGAACTAAGGTAAGGATAACGTAGCGAGTTTACTATTACTAGATATAGTAGGAGTATTTGATAATATATCCTATAAAAGGCTACTCTATAACTTAAGGATAAAAGGAATCCCTAAGGGGATTATCTAGTAGACTATAAGCTTCCTTAAGGATAGAGCGATATTAATAACTCTAAGGGGTAGGACTAATTTAGTTAAGGCGGTAGAAATAGGGATCCTATAGGGATTACTAATATTACTAATCCTATTCCTCTTCTTTAATACGCTACTAATTAAAGTATACTTAAAGGTAAAGATCCTAGTATAGGTAGGAGGATTCGTAGATAATATATACCTACTAGTATATAGTAAGATAACGGAAACGAACTATAGGTAGCTAGAATAGGCCTATAAGCTCTACTAAACGTAGGCGAAAATATATAGGGCGACGTTCGCGCTTTAGAAATATAAACTAGTATATCTATTATATACCCCTAAAAGGTTTAATATAAAGGAGATAGTATAATTTAGTAATATAGAGGTTAAGCCGGAAGTAAGTATTAGGGTCTTAGGGCTATATATTAATACTAAACTCCGCTAGGGCCTATATATAGTATAGGTAAAGGTAAAGGCTGCTACTTAAGCCTAGGCGATTAAGTACTTAGTAGGATTAACTTAGGGAGCTATATTTAAGAAGTATAGGAAGGTATATAGTATAGTAGTAAGACCTATACTTATATTCGCTACTCTAATATAGTATACCCCTACTAAGGGGCGAGGAGTAGTAGAAAAGTATATTAAGACGCTCGCGATAATATAGAACGACTACCTATAGATAGTACTTAGAGTATATAAAGTAATACTAGTCTAGGTCTTAGAAGCGGAAGTAGTTATTATACCTATCTAAACCTATCTAGACGCCCTAGTTATAAGATACTAGGTACTAAGGGGAGTATACCCCTTAATAATCGAAGGTAACCGCTTAATCTATAGGAGACTGCGGGGAAGGAGAGGAAGGGCGCGCCTAATACGCTTAACCCTATTACTAGAAAAGGAAGAATAGGCCCTATAGGAGCTTAAGGTAAAGGATTAGGATTAAGTAGTTAATTAATTAATTGGTTTATACGCCTATTCTAGTATCTATATATACTAATAAGGGTGTTCTATTATATTATTTATGAAACTAGTAGATAGTATACGTAGTATACCTTTCCTAGCTATAAGAGAAACTATAGTATAGTACTTAGATAAAAACTCCCGCTTATCCTTAACGATATAATTACTTTTAGTTTAGGGATTATACCCTAGGCCTCCTTAACACCGGTAACTCTTAACTATATTCTTTAATATTATACCGAGCGCTTTATAATATTATTTCTAATACTAACTGTAATATACGCCCTTCGTACTATACTTAGCTCTTAAGGACCCTACTATATTCTTCTATATCCTTCAACTTTATTATAGCGCTAAGCGCCTTATAACTTTCTTTAACCTTTACTATATTAATATAAGGGGGGGGGAGGAGAGGGTATATAGCCGTCCTATAAGGGTTTAAGTTATTAGCGCTAATTAGTAGTATTTATTAGTATCCGTAGTAGTACCGGATTTAGCTATTCGGTGGTTTACTAGTTAAGGATATAAGAAAGGGGGGAAGCTATATATACCGCCTAGGAGGCCTATACTTATATAAA
>JAEUBA010000222.1:0-22359 GCA_018257865.1 Stereocaulon alpinum | reverse complement strand
GCTGTCTAGTCTCGATCGTAGGGGAGGTATAATAGTCGTGGTGGAGTTAGGGTAGGTGTTATCGCGTTGCCCGAAAAACTCTGCACGGAGTTCTCAGCAACCACGCGACGTCTCAACATCGTTTAACCTGCAATACATTAGGGGAGACATCTCGGCTCTGAATAGGTATTCAGGTTCGTAGCCAGCACCGCGTACAGGTGTGTCTCCATCGCTGGCCAGCGATAGACTTTAAAGGGAAGGTAGAGGCCTTAAAAAGGATCCTCTTCCCGCCTCTACCCTTAGTAAACCTAATAGATATTAAGAGGGCTAATTACTTAAAGTCTATTATAATAAATAGCGAGATTACTATAAAAAAGGTAAGAGATATAATCTAGTACTTAATAGTAGATAAGGCCCTAAGGATTTTAGGGATCCTAAATAGGTTCCTAAAAGTAGTATATATAAAAATAGAGGAGACCTTTTAAAGGGTATTTTAGGCGTACTTAGATTATAGATACTACCTAAAAAAGTTCTGCGAAGCGAATATAGTAATACTAAAGAAGTTAAAAAAGACTAATTACTTTAAGCCTAAGGCCTATTAACCTATTATACTACTAGATATACTTAGGAAAGTATTAGAGATAGTAATAGTAAAATAACTTAGTAGAATAGCTAAAGTAAATTACCTATTCTTAGAATATTAGATAGGAGGTAGGAAGAGATATTTAATAGAAATAGCCTTAAAGATTATTATAGACTTAATTTATATAATATAGAACTAAGGTAAGGATAATATAGCGAGTTTACTATTACTAAATATAGTAGGAGTATTTAATAATATATTCTATAAAAGCCTACTCTATAACTTAAGGATAAAAGGAATTCCTAAGGGGATTATCTAGTAGACTATAAGCTTCCTTAAGGATAAAGTAATATTAATAACTCTAGGGGGTAGGACTAGTTTAGTTAAGGCGGTAGAAATAGGGATTCTATAAGGATTACTAATATTACTAATTCTATTCCTCTTCTTCAATACGCTACTAATTAAAGTATACTTAAAGGTAAAGATCTTAGTATAGGTAGGAGGATTCGTAGATAATATAATACCTACTAGTATATAATAAGATAATAGAAACGAACTATAAATAGCTAGAATAAGCCTATAAGCTCTACTAAACGTAGGCGAAAATATATAGGGTAATATTTATACCTTAAAAGTATAAACTAGTATATCTATTATACGCCCTTAAAAGGTTTAATATAAAGGAGATAATATAATTTAGTAATATAGAGGTTAAGCTAGAAGCGAGTATTAGCATTTTAGGGCTATATATTAATACTAAACTCTACTAAGGCCTATATATAGCGTAGGTAAAGATAAAGGCTATTACTTAAGCCTAAGTAATTAAGTACTTAGTAGGATTAACTTAGGGAGCTATATTTAAGAAGTATAGAAAGGTATATAATATAGTAGTAAGGCTTATACTTATATTCGCTACTCTAATATAGTATACCTTTACTAAGGGGCGGGGAGCTATAGAAAAGTATATTAAGATACTTACGATAATATAGAATAACTACCTATAGATAGTATTTAGAGTATATAAGGTAATACTAGTCTAAGTTTTAGAAGCGGAAGTAGTTATTATACCTATCTAAACCTATCTAAACGCCCTTATTATAAGATATTAGGTACTAAGGGGAATATACCCCTTAATAATTAAAGGTAACCGCTTAATCTATAGGAGATTATAGGGAAGGAGAGGAAGGGCGCGCTTAATATACTTAACCTTATTACTAAAAAAGGAAGAATAGGCCCTATAAGAGCTTAAGGTAAAGGATTAGGATTAAGCGATAATAATAATAAGGAGGAAGGTATATTAGTATAACCTAAAAATAGATATTAAGAAGTATTAAGACGTAGGTATCCTAGCTAAAAAAATATAAGGCTAGGTAATAGTAAAGTAGATTAAAAGGTAGAAGGTATATAAGGATATTATCCCTAAGTACTCTTATATACCTATATAGAATAAATTATTATTTAGAGAAAGGTATAACTACTATCTAAAGCTTAAGAAGGTAGAAAGCTTAATAGTAATCTAACTCTAAAGTAGAAAGAATAAGTTTAACTACTTTCTTTATAAGGTAAGAGTACTAGGGGTCTATAATACCTACTATAGTTATAAATAAAGGAATTAGGATATAAAGTATATTCTCCTATACTACCTAAAGCTTAGCGATACTTAAAGGGAGCTTATTAAAGAGGTAGAGACTTATAATATTAGGATTATACTAGTTAAGGTTATTAGTATAAGAGTAGCTATAAGATAGCTAGTTAGGTTAGGATTCTTAATATAGTATTAACTTACTAAGGAATAGCTCTCTTAGTCTAAACTCCCTATTAGAGTAGAACTAGTAATAAAAACCCTAAAGATAAAGAAGCCTAAATATAAGTAGAAGTTAAAGGCGGCGGAGCTACTAAAGTATTATAAGGCCTATTAAGGTAATAGAGATTATTATTACTAGTATTATAAAGCTTAGTAGTAAGGTTAGATAGGCGGAGTAGAATAATAAGTAAGCTAATAAGCGAAAGTTTTTAGCTAGAAGGGGCGACTCTAGAAAGATTTCTTTCGCGTTTAGAGGGCCTTTAACCCCCCTAGATTTCCTAATAATATAAGAGAATACCCTTATTAGTATATATAGATACTAGAATAGGCGTATAAATCAATTAATTAATTAATTAAAGTAATATTTTATTTATTTACTAAAATCTAGTATACGCGCGATTAATAAACTTAAAAAGATAGAATTATATACCTATTTTTAAATAGAAGGATAGCGACGACGACGAGTATAACGAGCGAATAGGCCTACTAAGTAAGACGAGCGATTATACTAGGTTACGAACCTAGTAAAATAATATAAGATAGGGGAAAAAGGGAGAAAGGGGGAGTTAGTAGTAAAAGTAAATAAGGGATATATCCTAATATAATAGTAAAGTAATAATAATAATAGTAAAGGCCTACTAAAGATCTATAGGACCTTTAAGGTAGGGAGAGAATTAAAAAAAGAATATAATATATAAAGGCTATAAAATAGGTACTACTAGAGTTTATAGAGAAGATCTAAGGGATACTATAAGTAAATATAAATAAGACTATATAAAGCTTTTTTTAAAATATAGTAAAGAGGATTAAAAGTATATATAGGAGAATACCGCTAAAAAATATACTATAGAGGAGTACCGCCGTAGCTAATCGACGCATAAAGACTACTTAACTAAAAGGGTAAATAATAGCTAGGCGGATATAGCCTATATAGCCTAAAAGGGCTAAAATACTATCTACTTAACTATACCTAAGGTAGAAGATATTAAAAAGGCGAAGTAAATAATAGTTAGGATTAATAATATTAATAAAAAGATATAAATAGCTATAGTAATCCTCCCCTAACTAATATAAATATTTAGGGGAGTAGGAGGGGTAACTAAGAGAGATTATTATAATAAGGAGGATTATAGGAGGGGATATTATCCTTTAGATAGCCTTAATAAAGGCTAGGGAAGAGCTAAAGAAGGATAATAGATAGGTAAGAAAACTTTATAAGTTAATAAAAGTCCTCTAAAAGATAATAATAGTAGCGGTTTATAAAGTAAAAAAGATAATAAATATAAAGGACTAGCTAAAGATCTTTAAAACCTTAAAAAAAGATAATAGAAAGCTCTACCTAAAACTAGAGATAATAAAAGTTAAATAGCCTATATTTATATTAAAGCTAGATATATTTAGGAGGGAGAAGAGATTTTCTATAATAATAATTAAGGTTCTAAGCCTAAAAGTAGCGAACTAACTTATTATAAAGGGAATAGTAGTAGAGAATAGCCTCCTCTTTTATAATAGATAAAAAAGAGAGGCTACCCTTAAGTAATACTTTAACTACTATAAGTATAGATATATTACTAAAGTATATAAATACTCTACCCGCTATAGAGTATATACTTAGAACTATATAACTAATAATTATATAGAAAAAGCTGGTAGTAAGCCTAAGTATATAGTATATAAAGGGGAGTACCTAGTATAGAGTAAAACCTACTTAATATAGTAAAAGGAGAATACTAAGGCTAAGTACTAAGAGAATTAAGTATAAACTAAAATACTTTAATAAGACCCTAAAGTAATACCTAAGATAAAGAGAAAGGCCCTAAAGGATATAATAGATAAGCCTTAAAAAGGAATTAAAGAAATAGTAAAAAGGGGATAACTAATAACCCTTTCTTATATAAAATAAGGGTAATAGCCCCTATCTATAGAAAGGGTTAGCTTAGTAAATACCCTTAAATAAACCCTAAGGGTAGAGCTAATAACTATAGATACCTAAATATAGGAGAATATCTAAGTAGCCTATACTTAATAGTAAATATACCCTACCTAAAAATACTATAATAGGGTTTACTACTATTTTGACCGGTACTACTACTTTAGGCTATTACTAGTAAAAATACTAACTCCTTAATATTATATTTTAAATAACTAATTATCGATCGCTTAAAGATCTAAATAGCTAGAATAATAAAATATATATAACTTAAGGTCCCTATATAGTTATAACTTCCGCCTACGACTATTACCCTTACTATCGCCGCCGCTAACTACCCTACGAAATTACCTACTATTAGACCTTTTTGCTCAGATCCACTAACTCCGCCTCCTAATTATATACAGTAGAGTCTTAGATTAATATAATTAGTATAGTAGACCTCTCCTCTTATTAATCCTCTTATTAATACTTAACTAGCGGTAGTATACTTACTTAGAGTACTCGCTAGCAGTCCTTTTCCTCTATAGTATACTTCTTTTACTTAGCAACTTATTATTTCTTAACTATAGCGATCTAAGCTTATACTTTAATTATATATTACTTACCTATTTTAGTAATAAGACGTCGCTATCTATCTATAGCTATTATAGCCTTACGGGTAGCGAAATCTTCCTTCTTAATAGAAGTAGTAAGCTTCCTTACTTAGATAAGCTCCGTTTTTACTACAGCTATAGCCTTATCTTTAGCTTCCTTTTAATAGTACTCTCTTACTATTACTAGTATAAGTACTCTTCTAAACGCAGTCCCGAAAGAAGTCTAACTTAAAGGGTTATTTCGCTTGCGCTTATATTCTTCCTTAGAGAGATTAGCTTTAAATAGTATATAATTAGTATCTTATAAAAGGAGGCGGTCGGTAAATAGTATATATATACTTTTATAGATTTTTTCGATCCTTAGCTTATTATTAGGCTTTCTAATTCCCTTAAGTAATAGGTTATATAGCGCCTCCTACTTATTATAAGTCCTAGGAGTAGAAAGTACGTTTATTATAAGGAGTTTATAGGTATTTTATTAGTCCTAAGGCGTACTAGTTAATATAGTATATAGGGAGGAAGAAAATATAGGAGATAGATATTAGGTAGTAGATATTAGAGTTTTTATAGTATATAACGGGGGGGTTTAACTCCTGCGGGTAAATTATATAGTGTATTGAGTACTAGAAGGTAATAGAGATAGATAGTCGTTAAAGTATCTTTAGCTAAGACTCCTCTCTATTATATAAGTTGAATATAAAGGAGATAAGAAATATTCTGCTAAAGGAAAACCCTTCCTTATATATTCACCTTAATTATACTAAGCCCTAGCCTAATCTGAGTAATCTGGCCCTATATCTCCTATATCACTCTATAATCTGCCTGATACGTCCCGGATTACCTATATTACTAGGTCCTCTCCTAATAGTCCTTTTACCTACTAACCCTGTCACGTGCCTTGCCCGTGACCTTGCGGGGTTACCCGTAACATAGTATTTAGATTTTTTGCTAGGATTATTTATTTAAGGGGCTTTTAAGGATCGAGAGGATAAAGACCTATAATAGAAGGTTAGTTAAGTATATTTATAGGATAATATAATAGACCTACTACTCTTACTCTAAGTAGATATAATATTTTATTAAGTAAAGG
The DNA here is from genome assembly GCA_018257865.1 of Stereocaulon alpinum. NCBI lineage: Eukaryota > Fungi > Ascomycota > Lecanoromycetes > Lecanorales > Stereocaulaceae > Stereocaulon > Stereocaulon alpinum. Next base: position 16,377 of record JAEUBA010000222.1, on the reverse strand, counting down.
CCTCCTGCCGCGTATATACTAAGAAACTTAGAAAGTCGGTTTTAGTAATAAAAACCTAACTAGTCTTATTTCGAGCTTCTAGTTATCTTCTATAGGCAGTCCCTAAGGGCCCGAAGTAACCTATATCTAGTAGTTACAAGAAGTAGGTAGTATAAGGCGGTAGGTAAAGGGGGATAATATTATACGCCTAGTAATATTCGATAAAACCTAGACTAATATAAGACGAATAACCGTCTATTAATAGTATACGAGGTCCTATAAGATAATAGGTCTAAGGATCGAATACCTCTTTAAGCTAGTAGAGACTATATTAACTATTAGTCTAACCGTTATCGCTAACTCCGAAAGTTGCTTACGGAAAAGCTCTCTCCTAGGACTTTATAATTAGCTTTCTTAGAAAGATTATTATTAGTTAAATTATATTACCTTTAGTTAAGTAATACTTAATAGTAGTCGTCTATATATAGTTACTAGAATATACTAAGGATCCCTTACTAGTCTTACGAATAATAACTTTATAGATCTTACTATATACCCCTATTATAAAGCCCTTCTTATCTATATTAAAGATATTACTTAAGGGGATCCCGTATTAATTATAAGTCCTTTAGAAGAGTTTAAACTAATCTTAGAGTATATCCTTATTAGTATTCTACTATCGATCAGCGTCTAGGGATCTTAGGAATTTAGTATAGTAGTTAGGATATTAGTTAAGAAAACGAGTTATAAAATACTTCCCTATATTATAGACCTTAGGCTATATAGGACGGTCTTTTAGGATAAGCTAAATCTTCTCGCGGATTATCTTTATATAAGGTAGAAAGCTAAGTTCGGTATAGTTGTTAATAAAATTTAAGAGGGCTACCTCTTCTTCTTCGGTTAGTATACGTTAATTAACCCCGTATATTATTATAGAACGCGCGCCTTTTTTATAAAATTAGTAATAGAATAGGTTAAAATAAGATATATAGAAAGGTTAAAACCTTATAGATTCTCCGCGTTTTATAGGTAAAAAAGGCGGAGAAGATATATTAGGGTTATATACCTTATATACGTCCTTTAATTATATTTCGATTAATATAATAAAGTTCGGCTGCTAGTCGTAGTAATAATTCCTTCTCCTTAATTAATTCTACCGCCTTAGCGAGGCGGATAGCCTTAGGTAACGGCTTAATATATTATAGCTTAAATAGAGAGGAAAGGGGCGGAGATAAGAGGATATTTAATAAAGAAGCCCTATAAGAGTTACTATAAGCCTACTCGACCTAGTAAAGCTTATATAACCCGATTTCCTATTATTATAAGACGTCTTTAATAGGCTAATCAGACTTAATATAATTATAATAGAGTAGGAGGTCGTAGTATAAAGTTTCGCTAATAGAGATTAACTACTAAATATATAGGACGTTTTCCTAGTCACCTTATATCTTAGCTGTATTAAGAAGAGTACTATAGTATAGCGCTACCTAGATCTTTATTTTCTTAGCCTTAATCTCGCAGTCTTTAGACTATTCTTCCGTAGGATAGTTTCTAGAAGGCTAGTCGTCTAGGCGGTGATTAACCTTATATTCTATACTATAGAAGATTACCTAGGGTCTTAGATATTATCAACTAGTAGGAGGAAGGCGTAGAGAGTTAGGAATAATAACACCGTTAGTAGTATTAATTATTATAGATTTTTAGATAGTAGATCTATTAATATCCTTTAGGAGTAAATCTAGGAGAAAACCCTTATTATTAGAGAGGTCTAAATTAACGCTATTAACGTTACTAGTAAAATTAGTACGGGGGATCTCTTTAACAGTATCTTCTTAAGGTATCTAAGTAGCAGGTTAACCTAAATTATCGTTAGTATTAAATAATAGCTACTAAGGAAGGCGGTTAATTTCGTTAGTTTACCCGCAGCTGATATAATAAGTATTAAATATATTACGAATTATATTAAGGGTCTCCGCAGTAGACTTCTTATTAGTAGAGAACTTAGAGGATATAGTAGCGTTAGTAATATAGTTAGATATAGCGTATATAGTAAAGATATAGTATTTCTAGTAGAGACATAGAACTTAGTAAAAAGGTAGGACTTAGTAGAGATATAGGACTTAGTATAGGTCTCTAGTAGCGTTATTTCTTTATCTTATATACCTTAACCCCTACTAGTAATTCTTCCCCTGCTTCTAGTATAGAGTTTTTATCTTATATAGGATACTACTAAATTATCCTAGCCTACCTATATATAGTTAATTCTTAACTCTACTAACACTAGGAAGCCTTCCCTCTATATAATATATAATAACGGCGCCGGGGTATATTCTCCGTCTTAGGGATATTAGATTAGAGGCTTTCTAGGCGTTAACGCGTATATAGTAGCTACGCTTCCGAGTAGTTACTATATAGGCTCTTTACTAAGAATTAATCTCGTTATAATATAAGTTTAATATAGTTATTTAACTAATTTAAGTATATACTAGTTCTAAAACGCTATTAATACTAGAATATAACCGTTCTAAAACTATAAGAACTATTAATAATTTTATAACTATTAGACAACGGTTATATAACCCTAACTGCAACCCTAACTATAACCCTAACTATAAAGCAATATCTAGTAACTCCAGTAACTCCAGCAACTCCAGTAACTCCAGTAACATTAGTAGCACCTGTAATATCTAGTAATATTAGCAGCACCTGCAATATCTAGTAATATTAGCAATATTAGTAACACCTACAATATCCTGCAGCACCTGCAATACCTGCAACACCTGTAATATCTAGTAATATTAGTAATATCAGCAATACCTGCAATATCCAGCAACATTAGCAATACCTGTAATATCCTATAGTACCTATAACACCTATAATACCTGTAATATCCAGCAACATCAGCAATACCTATAATACTAGTAATATTATATCTAGTAATATCAGTAACATCTAGTAGCACTAGTAATATTAGTAATACCTAGATAGTTTATTAATTATTAATTAACTGTTTACTAACCGTCTACTAACTATTTACTAACCGTCTACTAACCTTTCCAACTATCTACTAACCGTCTACTAACTATAACCGTTTACCAACTGCAACGGTTATTAGTTTTAGGAAGAGATATTCTAACGTTGTTATAACCAAATATAAACCGAATACTAACCAAATAAAGACTATTATCTAACTAGTAGTCAACTATTTAATTATAGTATTAGAATTTTATAGGTGGATATTACAGTAGAGTTGAAATTTTAAATTCAGGTTATAGGGATAGTTATATAGGCGTAGGATTCGGCTTTGCGCGCTAGGGTGCTAGCGGCGGCGGCGGCGGCGGCGGCGGGGGACCTTATCTATCGATAGGGAGGTAGTTTAGGTAGTTATCTAGAAGGCCTATAACTAATATAGTTGAATTAATACGGTGTAGTGGATTAATATATTAAATTAAGGAGGTGGTATTTGCTAGTAATAGCCTAAAGTAGTAGTACCGGTCAAAATAGTAGTAAACCCTGTTAGTATAATATATAGAGGAAGAAGGATATAGTAATAGTACTACTTCTTAAAAATAATAATATAAAAGATATAGACGTATTAGCGATCTAAGAGCTAGTATTTAATCTAATAAATAGTACCTTATATAATATAAGTATAAGTAGATTCTACCTAGCCTATAGGGGAGACTTAGAGGTTAAGACGTATTTCTATATAAATAAGAGGATAGATCCTAATAACTAGGGGGTAGAATATTAAAATGTAATAGGTAGAATACTTAATTATCTAGCTAAGTGCGACTATATAAGATATAAATAAGGGTTAGTACTAAGTCTTAGTTATTAATACTAAGGCTTAGTATACGAATACCCGAATTCTAATACTCCTACTTAAATATAGTACGCTAAATACTAAATAATTAAATTATAGTCCGTTAAAACAACTAATTTACTATACGCTAGTTATAACTGCTTTTTACCTTAATAACCCGTTACTTAGTAGGATTTTACCTTAAATACTTAGTATTTAGTAGGATAGCAGAGCTTATCTTTTACTATTACTACTAAAACTTTCTAGAAAATAATAAGATATAATTATTTAAATTTTTATTTTCGCTATTAGCTTATATATACTAATTTCTTACTAATAAGTAGTTAGGTAGTATATAGGGTTAATAGATACTATAAAGTATAATAATAGCTTTAGGGATAATCCGGGTATAGTAGCCCTAATTAAGTAGTACTCGCGCGCGATCCTTAGGGATACTCCTACTAGATCTAGGTAGCTACTCCTACTAGAGCTAGGTAGTTACTCCTACTAGATCTAAGTAGCTACTTCTACTAGATCTAGGTAGCTACTCCTACTAGAGCTAGGTAGTTACTCCTACTAGATCTAAGTAGCTACTCCTACTAAAGCTCTACCTTAGGTAATATATTCTAAGCCTAAGTTATTACGGAACTCTATAAACTTATCCTTATAGAGGGGTTTAGTAAGCCTATTAGCGACTTAATACTTAGTAGGTATATAGCGGAGATCTACCGTACTATTAGTAACTTACTCCTTAATAAAGTAGTAGCGTATATCGATATACTTACTATAAGTATAGAATTCCGGATTCTTTATAAGGGCGATTACGCCTTAATTATCCTTATAGATAATTACTACTTGAGGTTTCTAGCTACTAGGCTTAAGCTACCTTAGTAGGTTTTAAAGCTATACTACTTCCTTAGACGCTAAGGTCTAACTAATATATTTAGCCTTATAGGTAGAAAGGGCTATAATAGGTTATCGCTTAGATAACTAGCTAATAGCCCTACTATCTATATTAAAGATATACCCTAAAGTAGATTAGCGCGTATCGCAGTCTCCCGCCTAATTAGAGTTAGTATAGCCCGTTAGTACCTAAATTAGTCCTAAGAATATTAATTAGTATTTAGTTATTAACTTAAGATATTAGAAGATTCGTTTAACCGCACGCTAATAAGCTTATATTAGGTTTATACTATAGCAGCTAACTACTAATACGGGGTATATAATATTAGGTTAAGTCCCTAGTATTATATATATTAGTAACCTAATAGCCTTCTAATATAGTAGTTAGTCTTAGGTATTAGCTTAGAAACCGTTAGGAGCTTTTTCTAGATAGTAAGTTATCTCTATAGGGGTTATAATTTCTTTATATTCTTAGAGGCTAAAGTCCTAAAGTACTTTCTTAATATAGGCCTCTTAGCCTAGTCGTAGCGTTCGTTATTAGCGGTTTTAGGTAACTATTATCCCTAGGTAATAGCTATATAGCCTAAGATCTATTATATAGAACTAGGTATAACTACTACCTAAAACTAAGGAAGGTAGAAAGCTTAATAATAGTTTAACTCTAAAGTAATAAGAATAAGTTTAACTACTTTTTATATAAAATAAAAGTACTAAGGATTCGTAGCGCTCGCTATAACTATAATTAAAAAAATTAGAATATAAAATATATTCTCCTATACTACCTAAAGCTTAGTAATACTTAAAGGGAATTTATTAAAGAGGTAGGGACTTATAATATTAGGACTATACTAGCTAAAGTTAATAGTATAAGGGTAGTAATAAGATAGCTAGTCTAATTAGGATTTCTAATATAGTATTAACTTACTAAGGAATAGCTTTCCTAGTCTAGATTCCTTATTAAAGTAGAACTAATAATAAAAACCCTAAAGATAAAGAAGCCTAAGTATAAGGTAAAGCTAAAGGTAGTAGAGCTACTAAAGTATTATAAGGTTTAGTAGGGTAAGAGAGATTATAGTTACTAGTATTATAAAGCTTAGTAGTAAGGTTAGATAAGTAGAGTAGAGTAATAGGTAAGCTAATAAGCGAAAGTTTTTAGCTAGAAAGAGTAACTATTATATAAAAGAATACCCTTATTAGTATATATAGATACTAGAATAGGCGTATAAATAAATTAATTAATTAATTAAGGTACTCTTTTAACTAGGGTTTAAGCGCCGCCGCTACGTCGCCTTTAAGGTATAATAGGTAAAATACGTTCCTCGCTTTAGCCGTCTAAAATACCGATATATTAAACGCTATATATAGGTCGACCTACTTAAGGAACGAATCTAAGTCGCCTTTTCAGCCTAAGAACTTAGTAGGGGTAGGTAACTTTATTCTACTTTTACTAACCTTAATTCCTTACTTAGGAATAGCGCTAACTTCTCCTAATAAAGTATTTCGTAGTTCCTTTAAACCTTATTACTAGTCACCCTAGACGGAACTAGAAGTACTTATACTATATAGTCTAAAGAAGGGTATTTAAAGTATAACGGGGTAGTTTAACTCCTACGGGTAAATTATATAATATATTAAGTAAGAAGGTAATAGAGATAGATAGTTATTAAATTATCTTTAGCTAAGACTCCTCTCTATTATATAAGTTAAATATAAGGAGATAAGAAAATATTCTACTAAAGGAAAACCCTTCCTTATATATTTAAGGGAAGAACCCTATACTTTTCTAAGATACCCTAATCGTACCCTATAACTATTACGACTATTACGACTAGTTGCTACAGACGTAGTAGTCGTACCCTATAATTACTGCGAGTACTTACGACTAGTCACCTAGTAACGGTCCTTAGGTAACCCCGCCTAGTATATTCCTTATCACGCTTAGACCCGTAACACTAGCCCCTCCGCCTAAGAAAGGACGTAGGCTACTAAGGTAAACGATTAATTAATTAATGAATTTATACGCCTATTCTAGTATCTATATATACTAATAAAGGTATTCTTTTATATAATTAGAAAATCTAGGGGGCTATAAGCCCTCTAGACGTAAAAGAAACCTTTTTAGGGTTACCCCTTCTAGCTAAAAACTCTCGCTTATTAGCTTACCTATTACTTTACTCCACCTATCTAACCTTACTACTAAGCTTTATAATACTAGTAACTATAATCTCCTTTACCTTATTAAGCCCTATAATACTCTAGTAGCTCTACTACCTTTAGCTTTACCTTATACTTAAGCTTCTTTATCTTTAAGGTTTTTATTATTAGTTCTACTTTAATAGGGAGTTTAGACTAAAAAAGCTATTCCTTAGTAAATTAATATTATATTAGGAATCCTAACTAAACTAGCTATCTCGCTACTACCCTTATTATTGAAATTCGGGTGTTCGTATACTAAGCCTTGGTATTAATAACTAAGACTTAGCACTAACCCTTATTTATATCTTATATAGTCGCACTTAGCTAGATAATTAAGTATTCTACCTATTATATTTTAATAGGTTATAAGCCTAGTACGCTAGGTATCGCTAGAATAGCTCTTCTTTAGAATTATATTCCTCTTAAATAGTCGCTAAATCCTCCCTAACGTAAGCTGCGTATACGTATACTAAACCTCTAATACCTTTAATCTTCGTACTACGAGATTAACTTATAGCGATAATAATCGACTAAAAAAGAGAAGGCTAGGGAACTCCTAGCTATTCTTTTTAGGGTTATTACTACTAAAAAGTACGCTAAGGAGTGCTACTAAGTAATCCCTTCTAGCGTACCTTAGTAAGTATCTATAAACTCTAAAGCTAAGACCCCTAAAGTAATATCTAGCTTCTATAGTAGTAAGAATACTAACCTATATAAAATAGAATTATTAAATTTCTACGGAGATTTATTAAAAAATACGACTTTTTAGACGCGTAAAGCGATTAATTATTAATTATTAGGGGGCTAGGTCCTAACCCCCTAATTCTCTTCTTATATAATAAGCTAATTCCTAGCTATCTATCCTAATAAGTTAAAGGCTAGTATCCCCCGCTATCTATCCTAATAAGTTAGAGGCTAGTATTACCCTAGCTGCTAGATACCTATTAAGATCCTTAAGAGATATCTATAAGATATCCGCTATAAGCTTAGCTAAAAATCTATTATCTTCTTTATCTTCTAATTTAATACTATCTACTACTAATCTAAACCCTATCTAGTATATAAATACTATTACTTAGGTATACTACCGCTCTAAGTATAAGTACTTTTAATAACTTCTTTAGGACCTAATCTAATTTAATAAGTTACCTCTTAACTACGTTAATACTAATTATATACCCCTAAAATAGTCCCTATCTCCTTATAACTCTAATTCTAAAGCTAGTAAATTAACCTTAGAACCTCCTAATAATACTAATATCTTTAGCCTTTAAATTAAATATATACTACCTTAGGCTTCCTTAAGCCCTCCTCTAGCGAAATAATAGTATAAAGAGATAACTACCGCTTATCCTTAAAAGACCCTACTAACTTAAAGACCTCTAAAGCCTACGCTATAAACCTCTTCTTCTAATTTAACTCCTACTATTAGCGGAGCTTTAAAATACCTATATTATAGTAGATATTATAGTAGCTGAAGAATTTTATAATAGTAGTATAAACTTACCGCTTATTATAGTAGCTAAAGAATTCTATAGTAGTAGTAGAAGCTTCCTACTTACCTCTATCTCTATCTTAAAGTCTAACTTTAGGTACTCTTAGTAGGTAGAGGAGATAGATAATTAGCTTATATATAATAACTTAAAGCCCTTTACTACTAAAACTTAAGTAAAAGCCTATATTATAATTTATAACTAACTTAGGTTTAACGCCTAAAAGATTATAAAGAACCTTACTATAGTAGATAAGATTCTAACTAAAGTCTCCTTAAATTTTAAGTTAAAAGGAACTAGTATTTATATTAAATTAGTATAATATCTTTATTTAACCTCTCTAGAATCCTCTAAGGATATCGCCGAATATACTTAGAAGTTCTAAGAGGTTAATACTAAACTTAAAGAACTTGATACTAAAGTAGCCCTACTAAAACTATACCTAATTTACCTCTATCTCTTAGAACTTAATAAAGCTTATAATATCTTTAAAATAGCTTATATTTAAAGCTACGCCTTATTTAGCGCTAATAAAGTTAACTTTAATAAAGTCTCCCTAGCGGCTACTAATAAGGAATAATAAATTTAAGCGTAGTATAAGTACTCTAGATTAGTAATATTTATAGGTAGGAGGTCTATAAAAAATTATAACTCTATAAATAATAAGCCTTAGGAATACTACCCCTATTATAAGAAGCTTAAGCGAAAAGATACCTATCTAATTATAAAGTATTAGTAGCTTTACCCTAAAATAAAGCCTAAGAAATTTAAGTCTAAAGATAAAAGATTTAAGAAATAGAAGCTAGAATATAATAATAGCCCTATTAAAGAATTAATATTTAGGACCCTTACTACTAATAGTAACTTTAATATTTAAGGCGCTAGTATAAAAAAGGTCCCTATAATTAATATTAGATATATAGTAGTAATAATACTAGAAGTTAATCTATTAGGCCTAACTATTATTAATATAGGGTATATATAATACTCGTTCTACTAGCGCTTTAACTTCGTAACCTTTAAGCCCGCTATTAGTACTCTAATTACCGGAATTAGTAAGGTATAGCTTAAACTAATTAAGCGTAGAATAATAAAGATCTTATACTTAAGGAAGAATATACTATTATATAATATCCTCTATATACTTAAGTTAGGGGTAAACCTCCTTTTAGGCTCTTAGCTAATAGATATTAGAATCTATATTAAATTTACTAAAAATAACTATATAATCTTATACCTTAAGCTTAGTAATATAATCGCTAAATAATAATTTAGCCTCTATATATTAGAACTTTCTTAAGGGTAACTTATATTAAATATATATAGTATACCTCCAGATACTATCCGCTAGCTCTAGTACGCCCGTATAGGTTATATAGGTTAATAAAATATAGATTAGCTACCTAATATAACTATTAAAGTAGACTTCTTAAAGAAATTCTTAGATAAATTAACCTATAAATACTATATTTTAGGCTACTATTAGTCTACCTTATATAAAGACTTTATTAAACTTAGAATATACCTAATAGAATTTATTTATAGTAATATTATAAGGCCTATTAAGCCTATTAGCTTTAATAGTAGTAAATAGGTAGTTACCTTTAAAGATAACTTTACCTACTACTCTAAAGTCTATTACGTAAAATATAAATTAGAGCTTAGGAATCTATTTTAATAGTTTTAGTATAAGTATAAGTAAATAGGGCGCCTAATCTAACGCCTATATATAAATAATAAGGGCGAATATATTAAAGGAACCTTTTAAGAATACCTTAGCTTTAAGGGAATTATTTATAAACCTATAATACCTAAGAACTTAGAATAAAATAGAATTACTAAATATTTTAGATAGGTTTTAATTAGATATACCTATCCTCTACTACTAAGCTCTAAACTTAATAAATCTTTTTAGCCTAAAATTATAAAAACGGCTAATTACCTTACTATCTAAAGCTTAGTTTTAAAGCTTAGAAAGACCCTATATAAGGCCTTCTATAAATAGAAGCCCTATCTTAGGTACCTTTAAACCCTTAACTCTAAAATATAGGCGCGAAACCGCCTCTAAAAGAAATTTATAGATAAAAGTAATACCTATTTCCTTTTAGGATATAAAGGGGATAGCTATATCTTTCGCCTATAATTACTAAAATAGCGCGCTATTATCTGCGCCGTTAATATCTATATTTAGGAGAAACGGCCCCGCTTCTATAGGGGTAAAGAGCCCCTAGCTAAATACTAATAGACCTCTACTTTAGGGGAGGCGTATAATAGGAATTAGAATCCTATTAACTTTAATATATCCTTAATATAATTATCTAACTAAGAATCCTTAGGAGAATTACCTCCTTTAGGGGGAGAATTACCTCTCTTACCTCCTATATATTCTAAAGAAGTATTACCTTCTTTAGGCCTAAGTTTACTATTAATACTAAGCTCTCCAGCCCTATTATAGTTAGTATTACTAATAATAATAGGTACTATAGAAGAGCGAGAGATAACTTAAGTCTTAGTAATATACCTTAAGCTTAATATCCCTAATATATAGAACCTCTTACTAAACCCTCTCTATAGGTACTTAGTAATCTCTCTACTAGCTTAAGCGAATTTAGTAGAACCCTATAAACCTAAAACCTACGCCGAAGTAATAGCTAATAATATATATAAAATATAGTAGGAGCTCGCTATAAATAACGAATTTAATTCCCTAATAGCTAATAATACTTAGATACTAATATCGCCCTTAAATAGCTAGAAATTTCTTAGGGGTAGATAGATCTATACCTTAAAATATAGCCCTAAGGGGGAAATTATATACTATAAGGTATACTAAGTTATTTAAGGCTTTAAGTAATAAAAAGGCTTTAACTATAATAAAACTTTCGCCTTAGTAGTTAAACCTATAAGTTATAAGGCTATATTTATAATTACTACCGCTATAGATTAGGACCTAAAGTAGATAGACGTTAAAATAGTATTCCTTTATAAGGATATAGAAGAGGAGACCTTTATAGAATAGCCTAAAGGTTTTATTTAAGGAAAGGTAAAAGTTTACTACCTAAATAAGGCCTTATATAGCCTAAAATAATCCCCTTAAGTATAGTATAATACCTTCGCTAGCTTTATAAACGCTAAATTAGGTATAGTCCTATTAAAAGCTAACTTAAGTATATTTATTAACCCTAAAGATAGGATGCTAATTACCTTATATGTAGATAATTTATTAATTATAGGCCTTAGTAAGGAAGCTATTTAGAGGGTTAAAGATACCCTTAACTATTAGTTTTATATAATAGATCTTAGGCTATATAGCTATTACTTAGGGATAATAGTTACTTAGAACCGCTAATAACGAATACTATAACTAGGCTAAGAGGCCTATATTAAGAAAGTACTTTAGGACTTTAGCCTTTAGGAATATAAAGAAATTATAACCCCTATAGAGATAACTTACTATCTAGAAAAGGCTCCTAACGGTTTCTAAGCTAATACCTAAGACTAACTACTATATTAGAAGGCTATTAGGTTACTAATATATATAATACTAAAGACTTAACCTAATATTATATACCCTATATTAGTAGTTAGCTACTATAGTATAAACCTAATATAAGCTTATTAGGGTACGGTTAAATAAATCTTCTAATATCTTAAGTTAATAACTAAATACTAATTAATATTCTTAGGACTAATTTAGGTACTAATAGGCTATACTAACTCTAATTAGGCGGGAGACTACGATACGCGCTAATCTACTTTAGGGTATATCTTTAATATAGATAGTAGGGCTATTAGCTAGTTATCTAAGCGATAACCTATTATAGCCCTTTCTACCTATAAGGCTAAATATATTAGTTAGACCTTAGCGTCTAAGGAAGTAGTATAGCTTTAAAACCTACTAAGGTAGTTTAAGCTTAGTAGCTAGAAACCTTAGGCGGTAATTATCTATAGGGATAATTAGGGCGTAATCGCCCTTATAAAGAATCCGGAATTCTATACTTATAGTAAGTATATCGATATACGCTACTACTTTATTAAGGAGTAAGTTACTAATAGTATAGTAGACCTCCGCTATACGCCTACTAAGTATTAAGTTACTAATAGGCTTACTAAACCCCTCTATAAGGATAAGTTCGTAGAGTTTTATAATAACTTAGGCTTAGAATATATTACCTAAGGCAGAGCTTTAGTAGGAGTAGTTACCTAAATCTAGTAGGAATAGCTACTTAGATCTAGTAGGAGTATCCCTAAGGATTACGCGCGAGCACTACTTAATTAAGGTAACTATACCCGGATTATCCCTAAAGCTATTATTATACTTTATAATATCTATTAACCTTATATACTACCCGACTACTTATTAGTAAGAAATTAGTATATATAGGCTAATAGTAAAAATAAAAATTTAAATAACTATATCTTATTATTTTCTAGAAAGTTTTAGTAGTAATAGTAAAAGATAAGCTCTACTATCCTACTAAATACTAAGTATTTAAGGTGAAATCCTGCTAAGTAACTAGTTATTAAGGTAAAAAGCAGTTATAACTAGCGTATAGTAAATTAGTTGTTTTAGCGGACTATAATTTAATTATTTAGTATTTAGCGTACTATATTTAAGTAGGAGTATTAAAATTCAGGTGTTCGTATACTAAGCCTTAGTATTAATAACTAAGACTTAGCACTAACCCTTATTTATATATTATATAGTCGCACTTAGCTAGATAATCAAGTGTTCTACCTATTATATTTTAACACTTATACTATTAACTTTAGCTAGTATAGTCCTAATATTATAAGTCCCTACCTCCTTACTAAGTTCTCTTTAAGTATTATTAAGCTTTAGATAGTATAGGAGAATATACTTTATATTTTAATTTTTTTAACTATAGTTATAGCGAGCGTTACGAATCCCTAGTACTTTTACTTTATATAAGAAATAGTTAAACTTATTCTTACTACTTTAGAGTTAGACTACTATTAAGCTTTTTACCTTCCTTAGTTTTAAGTAGTAGTTATACCTATCTCTAAATAATATCTCTTTTTAAATAGGTATATAAGAGTATTTAGGGATAGCCTTTTTATATATCTTCTATTATTTAGTTTACTTTACTATCGCTTAACTCCTTATTTTCTTAGCTAGAATACCTATATTTTAGTATTCCTTAATATCTATTTTTAAGTTATACTAATATAATTTCTACCTTATTATTATTAATACTTAGTTTTAATCCTTTACTTTAAGTTCCTAAAGGGCCTATACCTCCTTCTCTAGTAATAGGGTAGAGTATATTAAGTATACTGTCAGGGCTCCGGGGTATACCGCGGGTACACCGTACCCCCGGACTACTAAGCTATATATAGTCTAATAGTGTCGCCCTAGCAAGTACTAAATATTTTGAGTTTTACCCTTAGGGGTTCAGCGGTAGACTGCGCCTATAGTTACTAGGTTAATAAGTATATTCGGTGCGATAAAGCTTAATAATCTTAACCCGAATTATAAAGGTCTAGGGTTTAATACCGTTAAGGGGGTAATTTCTAAGGGATTTTTTTAGGGGGCGGTAGCTATAATTAGCTACTAAGCGACCTAATAGGGTTCCTACTATCCTAACCCTACTACGCTACTTCGGCGTGTAGCCTATAGTAATAAATTTTCGCTAGGGGCTTTAACTATATTATATCGCTAAGTCCTTCGGGTATAAATAATATTAATAGGGGCGCCCTATAGGGGCCTACTATCTAGCGGAATCGCCCTTTATAGGGGCTACTATCTTTATTCGCTAAGTCCTTTAGGTATAAATAATCCGGTAGGGGCGCCCTTTAGGGGCCTACTACCTAGCGGAAGCGTCCTTTAGGGAGGCTGCTAACTAGAAGTATCCTTTATAGGCTTTAACTTATTATTTCGCTAAGTCCTTTAGGTATAAATAATTCTAATAGGGCGCCCTTCGGGGGCCTTATAACCCGACTTATACCGAATATTTAGGCTCGTTATAGGGGAACGATATTTTTCTACCCTACTAGGAGGCGCCGTAGACGTCGCCTTAGGGGGGGGATAATTATTAGGGCTCTAGGGTATACCGCAGGTATACCGTACCCCTAGACTACTAAGCTATATATAGTCTAATAGTGTCGCCCTAGTAAGCACCGAACATTTTAAGTTTTGCCCTTAGGGGTTCAGCGGTAGACTGCGCCTATAGTTACCGGGTTAATATATACCCTCCCTCTTTTTCCCTATAATCTCTAATAGATTATATAGTTACCTTTAATTATTAGGTTATAAATCCCCTTTAGTACTTAATATCTTATAACTAAAGTATCTAACTAAGTTTAAATAGGAAGGATAACTACCTCTACCTTTAAAACCTAAACTAGTATTACTCTATATACTTTAAGTACTATCCTTAAATAATTATTTTATATTATCGCTAGTATCTTAATATACTTTCCTACTACTCCTAATTCTCTAGTAGGGGTATATTAGATTAGTATAGTAAATATAAGTATAAGTCTTACTACTATACTATATATTATCCTATATTTCTTAAATATTACTCCTTAAGTTAATCTAGCTAAGTACTTAATCGCTTAGGCTTAAGTAGTTACTTTTACTTTTACCTATATTATATAAGAGCCTTAGCGAAGCTTAGTATTAATATATAACCTAAGAATCCTAATACTCGCCTTTAGTATAACCTCTACACTACTAAATTATACTATCTCTTTTATATTAAACCTCTTAGGCGTTTATAATAGATATACTAGTTTATACTTTTAGGGTATAAATATCGCTTTATATATTTCTACCTATATTAAATAAAGCTTATAAGCTTATTCTAGCTATTTATAATTTATTTCTATTAATTTATTATATACTAGTAGGTATATATTATCTATAAATCCTCCTACTTATACTAGGATTTTTACTCTTAAGTATACTTTAATTAGTAATATATTAAAGAAGAGAAATAGAATTAGTAATATGTTAAAATATAATAGGTAGAACACTTAATTATTTAGCTAAGTGCGACTATACGAGATATATTTAAGGGTTAGGGCTAAGCCTTAGTTATTAATAACTAAGCCTTAGGATATCGAACACCTGAATTTTAATACTCCTACTTAAATATAGTATACCGAATACTAGATATATTAAATTATAGTCTGCTAAAACGACTAATTTGCTATACGCTAGTTATAACTGCTTTTTACCCTAAATACTTAGTATTTAGTAGGATAGTAGAGCTTATCTTTTACTACTACTACTAAAACTTTCTAGAAAAATAGTAAAATATAGTTATTTAAATTTTTATTCTAATAATTATCTTATATATACTAATTTCCTACTAATAGTTAGTCGGGTAGTATATAGGGCTAATAGATATTACGAAGTATAATAATAGCTTTAGGGATAATCTAAGTATAGTTACCCTAATAGAGTCGTATTCGCGCGTAATCCTTAAGGGTACTCCTACTAGATCTAGGTAGTTACTCCTACTAAAGCTCTACCTTAGGCGATATATTCTAAGCCTAAATTATTACGGAACTCTATAAATTTATCCTTATAGAGAGGTTTAGTAAGCCTATTAATAACTTAATACTTAGTAGGTATATAGCGGAGGTCTATTATACTATTTGTAACTTACTCCTAAATAAAGTAGTAGTATATATTAATATACTTACTATAAGTATAGAATTCCGGATTCTTTATAAGGGCGATCGCGCCCTAATTATCTTTATAGATAATTATTACTTAGGGTTTCTAGCTACTAAGCTTAAGCTACCTTAATAGGTTTTAAAGCTATACCGCTTCCTTAAATATTAAGGTCTAACTGATATATTTAGCCTTATAGGTAGAAAGGGCTATAATAGGTTATTACTTAAATAACTAGCTAATAGCCCTACTACCTATATTAAAGATATAACCTAAGGTAGATTAGCGCGTATTATAGTCTCCCGCCTAATTAGAGTTAGTATAGCCTATTAGTACCTAAATTAGTCCTAAAA
>JAEUBA010000221.1:0-22407 GCA_018257865.1 Stereocaulon alpinum | reverse complement strand
CTATAATAAGCCGGTTCGCCGCCTCTAAGCTTAGGACCTTAATTATTAGTATAGAGAATCTCTTCTCCCTCTTAAGTATATCTAGCTTTAATATAAATATAGGCTATTTAGCCTTTATTATCTCTAACTTTAAATAAAGCTTCCTATTATCTTTCCTTAAGGTTTTAAAGATCCCCTATTAATCCTTTATATCTATTATCTTTTTTACTCTATAGATCGCTACTATTACTATCTTTTAAAGGACTTTTACTAACCTATAGAGTCTCCTTACCTACTTATTATCCTTCTCTAACTCCTCCCTAGCCTTTACTAAGGCTATCTAGAGAATAATATCCGCCTTTATAATCCTCCTTACTATAATAATCTCCTTAGCTACTCCCCTTACTCCCCTAAATATTTATACTAGTTAGGGAAGGGTTATTATAGCTATCTATATCTTTTCGCTAGTATTATTAATCCTAACCGTTACCTACTTCGCTTTCTTAATATCTTCTACCCTAAGTATAGCTAAGTAGATAGTATTTTAGCCCCTTTAGGCTATATAGGCTATATCTACTTAGCTATTATTTACCCTTCTAGTTAGGTAGTCTTTATATATTAATTAGCTACGGTACTCCTTTACAGCGTATCTTTTAGCGGTATTCTCCTATATATACTCTATAATCCTTTCTACTATATTCTAGAAGAAGCCTTATATAGTCTTATTTATATTTACCTATAATATCCCTTAGACCTTCTCTATAAACTCTAGTAACGCCTACTCTATAGCCTTTATATACCGTATTCTTTCTTTAATTCTTTCCCTACCTTAAGGGCCTTATAGACCTTTAATAGGTTTCTACTATTATTACTATTACCCTATTATTATATTAGGACGCGTTCCTTATCTACCTTTACTACTAATACCTCCCTTCTCTCCTCCCCCCCTATCTCGTATTATTTTACTAGGTTCGTAACCTAGTATAATCGCTCGTCTAGCCTAGTAGGCCTACTCGCCCGTCGTACTCGTTGTCGTCGCTATCTAATAGCTATAATCTAAGTCCTTTATAATACTACTAGTACGTCTAATAATAGTAGGGGTAATATCTTTCCTAAGGAGCCTCTTATCCTTAAGTTCCTATAAAGGGATTTTATTAGGGGAGTCTAGGATCTTAATATTAATAGAATAATTCTTTACCTCCTTACGCCTAGTAGCCTTCTCTTCTTTATTACTTTTATTAGTTATTATTAGCGTAAAGAATAGGTAGAGTCTATAATATCCTTAACTAGCTAGGATAGTTATATAGTTAGTACCTCTATTAATACTATAGTATAGGGGTATTATAGAAACGTATTAATAACGGTAGGTACCTAGAAAAAATATAGAAGGTAGATCTTATAGGGATTTAAGTAAGGGAGAAGATCTAAGTCTTTTTAATAGTAGTATATCTTATTAATTAATTATAAGTCTTATTATTATACTCGCTTAAATTCGCCTAGCGGATAGCGATAGTAATATTAATTCTTAATAGATCTTTTTTAAATTTAAGGCCCTTACTAGGTTTATAGTAGTTTAGATTATCCTAAAATTATATTAGTAAGAAGCTACTAGGGATAGTATTAATTATAGTATAGAATTAACGTATCCCCCTTATAGAGCGCCTAATATAACTCTAGTAAGTAAAAAAGTTTAGGAGTTAAAAAATAAATAAATTCCTAAGCGATTTCTAAGATTTTTTAGCCTAAATAGTAATATTAATAACGCTCTTTAATAATCTAGCACTTATATATAAATTAGTTTAGTAGTTATTAACCTATTATATTATAAATATATTACTATTACTTATAGAATTATTAGCCGAAAGGTACCCTATAGCGGCTACTAAAATTATTAAGGAAAGGGTCTAAAACTTATAACCGCTATAACTTTTATAATACCTAATCAAAATTATTAAAAAAACTAGCGGTAAGTAGCTTAGATCTAGCTCTTTCTAAGTCTTTAAGTAAGATTAAGATATAATATATTACTAGACTTATATATTACTAGAAGTAAGTTACTAACCGCTAGTATAGGTAGGGCTAAGCGGTAGTAGGTATATATAAAGTTAATAGAGCTAGTAGTTAGGTTACTTATAGAGGTCTTAGTAAGCTTCCGCCTACTAAGCTAAGAAAGTAAGAAATAGTACCTTATTAACGGCGAGGTCTAGAGATAGTAATATAAGATCTTAGTATATAAAAATAATACGGAGACCTTAATAAGACTCTAGGTAAGGAAGACTAAAGAGGATTTAAATAGATCTACTAAGATAAGTTAATATAAATACTTATTAGTAGATATCTTATTCTATAATTACTCGATTGATTAATTGATTGATTTATACGCCTATTCTAGTATCTATATATACTAATAAGGGTGTTCTCTTATATTATTAGGAAATCTAGGGGGTTAAAGGCCCTCTAGACGCGAAAGAAACCTTTCTAGAGTCGCCCCTTCTAGCTAAAAACTTTCGCTTATTAGCTTACTTATCCTTCTACTCCGCCTATCTAACCTTACCGCTAGGCTCTATAATACTAGTAGCGATAATTATTACGAGCTAGCCTTTCGCTACTTGCTAGTCTTTTATTACTTACTAGTGTTTATATACTCTAGCCTAGGTCTGAGTTAGACTAGGTTCGGTTCAACTTATATCCGACTTAGCTTAGGTCTAATACTAGGCCTCTTTAGCCTTAGCGCCCGCCGAGCTGCGCCCCTAATATATTATATATACGCTCTATATATATAGCTTTCCTTCCTTAGATTTATTCTCCTAGTCTAATAATACCCCTATCGACTCGCTCTAGGCTAGCCCCTAATATTAGAATAAATCTTATAACTTACCCCCGCCCTTATAAGTATATTAGCGAGGTTAAATAAATAATATAAACCTACTTAGTATTCGACCCTACTAAGGTAGTAGAAGAAACTAAACGACCTATAAGAGGCGAAGACTATAAGGAGTAGTTACTAGTAGACGAAGCCGTAGGATAGTACTTTAAAGCTAAAGAGGTATTAGCCTACTAACTACTAATAATTAAAAGAGGCTGCGGCCTACTACTATAAGATTACTAGTACTAGCGGGTATTAAAGAAAATTTCTATAAACCTAAATTTTACCTAATAATACGATTCCTATCCTACTTACCTAAATACTAGGTACCTTAGTCTTCGTCCCTCTACCTACCTATTTACCCTAATACCTTATATAACTTATATACTACCCTATAAAAGTATATACTAAAGCGTACCTCCTAATCGCCTAGGATTTTTATCTAGGAGTTAATCGCTAGTACCTATACCCTCTCCTTTAAATCCTAACGACCCTCTACCCTTAATTAAAACTTCTAAGCTAGTAGACGTAGAGGACTTAAGCTCTAAAGAAGCTACCGAAAATATAGTTACTATACCCCCTCCGTAAACTATTAATATAGGTAATACGCTAGCTTTTACTAAGGTCTAAACTACCTTTATAATAACAACTATCTAAGCTGCTATAGCAGCGGCCCTTATAGTAAATACCCCCTAGCCTCCTAATCCCTAACGTTAGTAGAGATCCCTTACTACTAACCTCCAGCTATTAATAGACTATTACCTTTCTAGGCCTACCCCTAGTAGCTCTCCTATTAATCTATCTAAGATTAAATATCCCTATAATCGTTTTAGTAATTATAAGGGTAAGGTTAAGTATAATTTATAGAAGATAGTAATAAAGCTATTTATTAAGGAATACCCTACTAACTTTTAAGAAGGATTAAAGTAAGTCTCTACCTACTTTAAGTACTCCTCTAGTAAAGCTTAAACCCTAATCCTTTAATATATAGATCCTAACTATATAAGCCCTACTAAGAACGCCTCCGATATCTTAAAGATACTAAACTAGCGCTTCTTTAATTATAACTATATCTAGTCTACCCGCCTTATATACTATAAGCTCGAAATAGGGTTAATAACCTATAATAATTTCCGGATTAAATTTACCTAGCTTATAACTACTAGAAAGATTAATATTAAACGCTAGTTTAAGGATTTATATAAGAAAATCTCCCCTACGCTTAAAAGGGATATCTATACTAAGAAATATAAGATAAACAAGGACTATACTACCTTAAATAAGTTCCTTATAATCGCTAACTAAGAGATATATAATATCTGAGCTAAGGAAGGTACTATAAAGTAGTATATAAATATAGACCCTTATAGTATCTTTAAGATAAGGAGCTAGTAAGCTCCCTTACCTACTCTAATCCCTTATATAGACTGCTAAGTTACCTTTAAAGGTATAATTATACGCTTTCCCTCTAAGACCTATAAAGAGGAATATCCTAAGGAGGAGCGTCCTATATTAAAGGATAAGCTAAAGTATTTCTATTATAATAAGGAAGGTTACTTTACCGCTAAATACCTAAAGTATTTTTATAAAGCAGTATAAGAAGTCGCTAGCGAAGATAAGGACGTTAGAGATACTAAAGAAGTTAAGGAGATATTAGATTTAAAAAACTAGCTATCCTTAGGGAAGTCGCCCCTAAGGACCTACTATTCTTATTATCCGTAAAATTCTATAATCCCTTTAGTAGGCGTTTATTTATATATCCTATTACCTTAATAGCTTAGGATAAGGAATATAAATTAAAAGCTTTTACTAATACTAGTACTACTATATACTTATTTATTAATAAAAAAGAAGTATAAATCCTTTCTAATACCCTTAATATTATCCCTATTCCCCTTTCTAAACCCCGATACCTTTACGGATATAATAGTAAGATAAGAAGGAAGTATATTACCTATATAATCTATCCTTCTATATAAGTTAGCGATTATATAGAGTCTACTATATCTATACTTATTACTAACTTAGGTAATTAATATATTATCCTTAGTAAGCTATAGATAAATAAGTATAAGGTCCTACTAGATATAGCTAATAATCGTATTATCTTCGTACTAGGGTGTTATAACTATACTAGTATACCTCCGCCTAAGCCGCCTACCTCTAGTCTAGGAGTTAAAGCTAAACTAACTACCTTAAAGCTAGTAAAGTCTACTAAGATCGCTATAGCAAAACCTAAGCTAAAGAAGGTTAGTACCCCTTAGCCTACTCCTCCCCCGCCTAAAGAAAATAAGGTATTAGATATTAGTTAAATTAGTATAGCAGCCTTCTACCTACTTACCTAGAACCTAAAGAAGTACTAAGTTTAGTACTTCTCTATAACCCTTACGGGAATAGAACGTAAACTAAAAAAGGATACCCCTACTAAAGTAATACGCGAGACTACTATTTATACTAAGGATAATATTAAGAAGAAGCTCCTAAAGGAGTACTATAACTTAATTAATATCTTTAATAAAGAGAAGGTAAAAGAGCTCCCCCTATATCGACTATACGACTATAAAATTAAGCTGGAGCTAGGGAAGAGGCTACTATAAAGTCGACTATACCTAATATCTAGCTTTAAGCTATAAAAGGTAAAGGAATACCTTAAAGAGAACCTAAAAAAGGGTTTTATCTTACTAAGTACTATACTATACGCGTCCCTAGTGCTATTCGTATAAAAGAAGGATAGTAGCTTAAGATTCTACGTAGACTACCGCAGACTTAATATAATTACTATTCGAAACCGCTATCTAATTCTATTAATCGAAGAAGTCTTAGCTTATATAGTAGGTTATAAGTACCTTACTAAGCTCGATATTATTACTATATTTAATAAGCTTAGGATATATTTAGATAGTAAGGACTATACTACCTTTACTACTTCCTTCGGAGCTTTTAAATACTACGTATTACCCTTCGGACTAATAGGAGGTCCTACCTCCTACTAGTAGTATATAAACGATACCTTATTTAAGTATCTTAATAACTTTTACTAAGCCTACTTAGACGATATCCTAATCTATAGTAAGACTAAGAAGGAGTATTAAAAGTATATTAGAAAGGTCTTTATATAACTACGCGAAGTAGGCCTTTAAGTAAATATCGATAAATACGAGTTCTATATATAAGAAACGAAGTTTTTAGGGCTAATAGTCTCTACTAGCGGATTAAAAATAGACCTAAGTAAAGTTAATATAATTACTAACTAAGAAACCCCTACCTGCCTAAAAGAGGTATAAGTATTCGTCGGCTTCTATAATTTCTACCGTCGATTTATTAAGGACTTCTCGAAAACGGTGAAACTATTAGTAGCGCTAACTAAAAAAGATTACCTATTCCGTTAGTTAGAAGTATATTAATCAGCCTTGATTAATTAATTGATTTATACGCCTATTCTAGTATCTATATATACTAATAAGGGTGTTCTCTTATATTATTAGGAAATCTAGGGGGTTAAAGGCCCTCTAGACGCGAAAGAAACCTTTCTAAAGTCGCCCCTTCTAGCTAAAAACTTTCGCTTATTAGCTTACTTATTATTTTACTCCGCCTATCTAACCTTACTACTAGACTCTATAATACTAGTAGCGATAATCTCTATTACCTTAATAGGCCTTATAATACTCCGGTAGC
Source organism: Stereocaulon alpinum (assembly GCA_018257865.1). Classification (NCBI taxonomy): domain Eukaryota; kingdom Fungi; phylum Ascomycota; class Lecanoromycetes; order Lecanorales; family Stereocaulaceae; genus Stereocaulon; species Stereocaulon alpinum. The sequence goes on along the minus strand of JAEUBA010000221.1, from coordinate 15,887 downwards.
TCCGCCGCCTTTAGCTTCTACTTACGCTTAGGCTTCTTTATCTTTAAGGTTTTTATTACCGGTTCTACTTTAATAGGGAGTTTAGACTAGGAGAGCTATTCCTTAGTAAGTCGATACTATATTAGGAACCCTAACCTAACTAGCTATCTTATAGCCGCTCTTATACTAGTAACCTTAGCTAGTATAATCCTAATATTATAAGTCTCTACCTCTTTAATAAGCTCCCTTTAAGTATTGCTAAGCTTTAGGTAGTATAGGAGAATATACTTTATATCCTAATTCCTTTATCTATAACTATAGTAGGTACTACGGACCCCTAGTACTTTCGCCTTATAAAGAAAGTAGTTAAATCTATTCTTCCTACTTTAGAGTTAGACTACTATTAAGCTTTCTACCTTCCTAAGCTTTAGGTAGTAGTTATACCTTTCTCTAAATAATAGTTTATTCTATATAGGTATATAAGAGTACTTAGGGATAATATCCTTATATACTTTCTACTATTTAATCTACTTTATTATTACCTAGTATTATATCTTTTTAGTTAGGACGCCTACGTCTTAATACTCCTTAATATCTATTTTTAGGTTATACTAATATACCTTCCTCCTTATTACTATTACCGCTTAATCTTAATCCTTCGCCTTAAGCTCCTATAGGGCCTATTCTTCTTTTTCTAATAATAGGGTTAAGCGTATTAGGCGCGCCCTTCCTCTCCTTCCCTATAATCTCCTACGGATTAAGCGGTTACCTTTAATTATTAAGGGATATACTCCCCTTAGTACCTAGTATCTTATAACTAGGGCGTTTAAATAGGTTTAGATAGGTATAATAACTACTTCCGCTTCTAAGACTTAGACTAGTATTACTTTATATACTCTAAGTACTATCTATAGGTAGTTATTCTATATTATCGCGAGCGTTTTAATATACTTTTCTACTACTCCCCGCCCCTTAGTAGGGGTATACTATATTAGAGTAGCGAATATAAGTATAGGCCTTACCGCTATACTATATACCTTTCTATACTTCTTAAATATAACTCCCTAAGTTAATCCTACTAGGTACTTAATCGCCTAGGCTTAAGTAGCAGCCTTTACCTTTACCTACGCTATATATAGGCCCTAGCGGAGTTTAGTATTAATATATAGCCCTAAGACCCTAATACTCGCTTCTAGCTTAACCTCTACGTTACTAAATTATAACATCTCCTTTATATTAAACCTTTTAGGGGCGCGCGATAGATATACTAGTTCGTATTTCTAGGGCGCGAACGTCGCCCCGTATATTTTCGCCCTTAATCAGCCTTTAAAGAGATAAAGGATTTAGTAACTAGTATACTAGTACTAAGGCACTACGAAAGATCTCGACTAGCGGTACTAGAGATAGACTCCTTAGACTTCGTTAATAGTAAAGTTCTATTATAGGCGGACGACGATAGAGTACTATACTTAGTAGTATTCTATAGTAAGAACTTACTACCAGCTAAATATAACTACGAGATTTATAATAAGGAACTACTAGCGATAGTTCGTTACCTAGAGTACTAGCGCCCTAAACTTAAGTTAACTAATATTCTAATTTAGATCTTTACTAATTATAAAAGCTTAGAGTACTTTATATAGATAAAGGAGCTAACTTAACGTTAAGCGAGATAGGCTGAGAAGTTAGCCGACTATAACTTTAAGATTATATACCGTACTAGGAAGTTAAATAGGAAAGTAGACGCCTTAACTAAGTTACCTAACTTAGTACCTATAGATAAGGACGACTTATATCTAAAGTACTAGTATTATATACTGCTATTACCTAAGTATTTCTAAGGCTATAATCTAAGCTTCTTAGAGCCTACGGAGGAGCAAATTAACGTACTAACGGACGAGGACTTACCTCTCTAAGCTAGAATTATATTAGCGAATTAGGATAATACGGACTATACGCAGTTATAAGAGGCTATTAAGAAGGATCCTACCTAAATCTTTAAGGGTATTAACCTTAGGTACTGCTCCTAATACTATTATACCCTCTTTTATAAAGAACGCCTTTAGGTCCCTACCTTACTAGAACTCTATACTAAACTCCTAAAGGAAAGCTATAATCTCCCCGTAAGCGGTTACCTAGGAAGAGACCGTACGCTAAAGATCCTAAAGCGTTAATTTTACTAGCTAGGTATAAAAGAGGAAGTAGTACGCTATATCTATAACTGCTATATATATTAAAGAAGTAAGGTACTAAGAGATTAGTATAATAGACTCCTATAGCTGCTACCTACCCTAAAGTAATACTAGTAGGATATCTTAATAGACTTTATTATAGGTCTCCCTATTTTAGATAACTATAACGCTATTTATATACTAGTAGACCGCCTTACTAAGGAACGGTACTACGCCCTATATACTGCTACTAATAAAGGAACCTCTATAGAGGCTATAGTAGATATCTTACTTAACTACGTCTTCCGCACCTATAGTCTACCTAACTTAATTATATTAGACTGAGGTCTATAGTTCGTCTTATTAGTATAGAAAGTACTATACGAGCGGTTACGAATTAAGGTAAAGCTATCTATAGCATTCTACCCTAAAACGGATAGATAGACTAAAAGGGCTAATTAAGATATTAAGCGGCTACTAAGGATATATTACTCCTATATATAAGACGATTAGGTCCGTTAGCTACTAATTATAGAATTTACTAATAATAATACTATCGCTAACACTACTAGTATCTCTCCGTTCTTCGTTAATAAAGGGTTCTACCCCCGTATATCTTTCTCGCCGCTAGTAGAGCCTAGCCCCTCCGCCTAAGAAAGGACGTAGGCTGCTAAGGCTAATAATATTACGGATAAAATAGCGGATATACTAGAATTTATTAAGGAATAGGCCGCCTAGAGCTATAAACGAATAACGGATTAAGCGAATCGCTACTAATCTAATATATCCTATAAAGTAGGAGATTTAGTTTTCCTATCTAGTAGGAATATTACTACAGCACGGCTAAGTAAGAAGCTAGATAATAAAATACTAGGGCTATTTAGAGTTATAGAGAAAGTAGGATATTCCTACCGCCTAAAGCTCCTAATAAGTATATAGATCTATAATATATTCTACCCTAGCCTATTACGTAAGGCTACTAACGATCCCCTACTTAGATAACGTATTAAACCCCTAGGGCCGATAGTTATTAATAATAAAGACGAATAGGAACTAGATAAGATTTTAGATACCTACCGGATAGGAAAGAAGCGCCGTTTATAGTTCTATATTAAGTAGAAGGATAAGGAGTAACCGGATCGTTAATAGTATAACGCAGACGGAAATAAGTTCGAATATACCGCTAATATAATCGTAGACTTCTACCGCCGTTACCCTAGAAAGCCTAGCAGTCCTAGCTAGTAGGAGACTACTTATATATATTAGGGTCGATACTTTCTTAAGGGGGGGGGTAATATTACGGGCTAGCCTTTCGCTACTTACTAGTCTTTTATTACTTACTAGTATTTATATACTCTAGCCTAGGTCTAAGTTAGACTAGGTTCGGTTCGACTTATATCTAACTCAGCCTAGGTCTAATACTAGGCCCCTTTAGCCTTAGCGCCCGCCGAGCCGCGCCCCTAATATATTATACACACGCTCTATATACATAGCTTTCCTTCCTTAGATTTATTCTCCTAGTCTAATAACACCCCTATCGACTCGCTCTAGGCCGGCCCCTAATAATAATCTCCGTTACCCTAATAGGCCCTATAATACTTTAGTAGCTCCGCCGCCTTTATCTTCTACTTATACTTAGACTTCTTTATCTTTAGGGTTTTTATTACTAGTTCTACTCTAATAGGGAGTTTAGATTAGGAGAGCTATTCCCTAGTAAGTTAATACTATATTAGGAATCCTAACCTAACTAGCTATCTTATAGCTACTCTTATACTAATAACCTTAACTAGTATAGTCCTAATATTATAAGTCTCTACCTCTTTAATAAGCTCCCTTCGAGTATTACTAAGCTTTAGGTAATATAGGAGAATATACTTTATATCCTAATTCCTTTATCTATAACTATAGCGGGTACTATAGACCCCTAGTACCCTTACCTTATAAAGGAAGTAGTTAAACCTATTCTTTTTACTTTAGAGTTAGACTACTATTAAGCTTTCTATCTTTCTAAGCTTTAGGTAGTAGTTATACCTTTCTCTAAATAATAGTTTATTCTATATAGATATATAAGAGTACTTAGGGATAGTATCCTTATATACCTCCTACTATTTAATCTACTTCGCTATTACCTAATATTATATCTTCTTAGCTAAGATACCTACGTCTTAATACTCCTTAATATCTATTTTTAGGTTATACTAATATACCTTCCTTCTTATTACTATTACTACTTAATCCTAATCCTTTACCTTAAGCTCCTATAGGGCCTATTCTTCCTTTTCTAGTAATAGGGTTAGGCGTATTAGGCGCGCTCTTCCTCTCCTTCCCTATAGTCTCCTACGGATTAAGCGGTTACCTTTAATTATTAAGGGATATACTCCCCTTAGTACCTAGTATCTTATAACTAGGGCGTTTAAATAGGTTTAGATAGGTATAATAACTACTTCCGCTTCTAGGACTTAGACTAGTATTACTTTATATACTCTAAGTACTATCTATAGGTAGTTATTCTATATTATCGCGAGCGTTTTAATATACTTTTCTACTACTCCCCGCCCCTTAGTAGGGGTATACTATATTAGAGTAGCGAATATAAGTATAGGCCTTACTACTATACTATATACCTTTCTATATTTCTTAAATATAGCTCCTTAAGTTAATCCTACTAGGTACTTAATCGCCTAGGCTTAAGTAGTAGCCTTTACCTTTACCTACGCTATATATAGGCCCTAGCGGAGTTTAGTATTAATATATAACCCTAAGACCCTAATACTCGCTTCTAGCTTAACCTCTATATTACTAAATTATACCGTCTCCTTTATATTAAACCTTTTAGGGGCGTGTGATAGATATACTAGTTTATATTTCTAGGGCGCGAACGTCGCCCTATATATTTTCGCCTACGTTTAGTAGAGCTTATAGGCCTATTCTAGCTACCTATAGTTTATTTCTATTATCTTACTATATACTAGTAGGTATATATTATCTATAAATCCTCCTACCTATACTAGGATCTTTACCTTTAAGTATACTTTAATTAGTAGCGTATTAAAGAAGAGGAATAGGATTAGTAATATTAGTAATCCTTATAGGATCCCTATTTCTACCGCCTTGACTAGACTAGTCCTACCCCCTAGAGTTATTAATATCGCTCTATCCTTAAGGAAGCTCGCAGTCTACCGGATAATCCCCTTAGAGATTCCTTTTATCCTTAAGTTATAGAGTAGCCTTTTATAGGATATATTATCGAATACTCCTATTATATCTAGTAATAGTAAACTCGCTACGTTATCCTTACCTTAGTTCTATATTATATAGATTAAGTCTATAATAGTCTCTAAGGCTATTTCTACTAAATATCTCTTCCTACCTCCTATCTAATATTTTAGGAGTAGGTAATTTACTTTAGCTATTCCGCTAAGTTATTTTACTATTACTATCTCTAATACTTTCCTAAGTATATTTAGTAGTATAATAGGTTAATAGACCTTAGGCTTAAAGTAATTAGTCTTCTTTAACTTCTTTAGTATTACTATATTCGCTTCGTAGAACTTCTTTAGGTAGTATTTATAATTTAAGTATACCTAAAATACCCTTCGAAAGGTCTCCCCTATTTCTATATATACTACTCTTAGAAACCTATTTAGGATTCCTAAAATCCCTAGGGCCTTATTTACTACTAGGTACTAGATTATATCCCTTACCTCCTTTATAGTAATCTCGCTATCTATTATAATAGGCTTTAGGTAATTAGCCCCCTTAATATCCGTTAGGTCTACTAAGGGTAGAGGCGGGAAGAGGACCCTCTTTAAGGCCTCTACCTTCCCTTTAAAGTCTATCGCTTTATTCCTATTCCCGTCTTTAATAGCTGGAAATTATAGTAGCTCTTTAAGGCGTATACTCCTCTCCCTTCCTTACTTAACGAGTTACTATACTCCTCCTAGCCTTAGTAATACTCTATAGACCCCCTCTTAGAAAGCTATTATCCTAGTCTTTTATAAGATAGTAACCTTTTTCCTTTTAGTTTAGTAGAGAGTCTCCTTAGTCTATATATTTCTACTATAGCAGTAGGCCTTAAGCGCTACCTATAACGTCTTAGTAACTCTTATATATACCCCGTTCTAGTATAGTTTAGCTCCGGCGTAGGGTTCCTTAAATAGGATAGTATTCTCTACTACCTCCTATAGCGCAGCTATAAGCTTATTAATATATAGGTTAATCGCTTCCTCTAAGTCTAATAAGTATCTACCTATAACCCTATTTAGGATCCTTACGTATTTCCGGATCTCCTCGCTAGTCGCCTCCGTTTTTATCTTTTTCTAAGCTCTCTTTTAGTATACCTAGCGCTCGCTCTAAGTCTATTCTAGCTCCGTTATAATTAGTATATAATCTAACCCTATATTAAGGTCTTCTCTTACTCCGTACTTCGCTATCGTATTATACGCGCCTTCGGTTAGGAATATAAGGTTAATAGCGCTCTCTAAGCCCCTACTTTACTATATAACTAACTTCTCTAGTAGTCTAAGGACTATCCCCTTCTCTCCTACTACTTCTAGTAGCCTATCTATTATTATATAATATATAGCTCGTCCTAGGTTATTCTATTAGGGGTAGTATAGGTTAAAATCCCCTACTATAATATATTCGCCTTCGCTTTCTAAGGCCTCCTTTAGCCTTAGGATAGTCGTAGGGCTATCTACTAATATATAGCTTACTAGCGAAGGGTTATAGATATTATATACCTATACCCTCTTTACTATCAGCTCCTTAGTATTTTCGTCCTTAGCGTTAGTATTATTTTAGGTTCTCTTAGTCTAAATCTATAATAAGTATAAGTCGCCCTCCTAGTACTCTACCCCCTAGTCGTTAGGATCTATCCTTTTATTTACGTAGAAGTACGTTCTAGCCTCTAGGTCTCCCCTATAGGCTAGGTAGAACCTACTTATACTTATATTATATAAGGTTCTATTTATTAGATTACGTACCGGCTCTTAAATCGCTAATACGTCTATATCTTTTATATCTTCGTTTTTAAGAAGTAGTTCTATCACCGTATCCTTCTTCCTCTATATATTATACTATAGTATTTTCAGGCAGGGTGTATTCCTTATTAGGTAAGGGCCGCCTAGACGTTCTCCTATATTTAAGTATCTATAATTACTCGATATTATTATATATAACTACTTAAAGAAATTACTTATAGAAATTTACTAAAAAATCGATTATAATACTTCTTAACTTTAATATATACTCTAGAAGAGGCTTAGCGTTAAAGCTATACCTCTATAATATTACTAACGTCTGTTTCCTCCCCCGCTAAGATATATATATTATTATTAGACTCCGTAATAACTTTATTTATCTAATTAGTAAACTCCTAAGGTTCTTTATTCCTTCGGGCGGTCTAAAAAGCTTAGATAGCGACTAAAGAAGACTTCTAAGTATACGCCCTATATAGGACTTCGGTCTCTATTAGTATAGGTAGCTCGTTAAGAGATATATATAGGCGTACTTAATAGCGTAGCTTTATATATACCTAACTATAATCTTTTACCTTAGTACCGCTAGTACTCTTATCTATCTATATTATAGTTTCGGGGTTAAAGCCTTACTTACGTATCTTCTAATAATACTAAGTAAGTATTACTAGCGGGAGATATTTATCTAGATTATAATCTTTTATTTCTTTAGCGAGCTTATCTATAAGATCTATACTAGAAATACTTCCGTACTATATAGTAGGAGCTTTAGGATTTTCGTATAAAGCCTAGGGCTTACTAAAGGTAGTATACGGGCGGTTACTTTATATACGGATACGGTAAGTATTCTAATTCTCTATAAATTCGTAGTAATCCCGCCTAACTAATAGTATATAGATAGTAAGAAAGGTAATTCGGTTAGAGATTTTATCCTTCTTATAGTATCCCTCCTCTTTTAAAGTATTAAAAAAGATTAACTAACGGTCTAATTATAAGGTCTATAGCTATATCTACTAAGCCTTAATTCGCTAGTTAGCGGTACTTTTACTAAAGATCTAGTAGCGGTCGAATTCCTTATCTTCTTTAGATCGATCGTCCTAATCTATATATAGTTAATATTACGCGTTAGTAATAAGTAAGGTCTTAAGGCCCCGATCTAATCTAATCTTATAAGGTATAATCTTCTTATCTTATAGGTACGTTAGAAATTATTTTATAATACTTACGGCGGTCTTAGATAAGACTCTAATATAGATCTATAGTAATTTACGAGAGTATATATTAATTACCGTATAGATTTAGATACCGCAGAATTCTAACTTATAATAAGCGTTAATTAACTATATTATATTAGGTCCTACTACTAAAAACTTCTTCTACTTTTAATTCCTCCTCACTAGTCTTACCCTAATACCTTCTAGATTAATCTTCTATATAGTAAATATAATATTATACTGCGAGATAGTAATCCTACGGCGCTGAAAGTAGGTATAGAGGTAAGCCCGCCTATAGTCCTATATTAATCCTTCTAGTATTAGGTATTCTTTTATAAGTCTTAGGATCTCTACGTCTATATAGCTAGGGTCCTATAATTTACGCCTCCGCCTAATTCCTATATAAATACGTATACGACGTAATTATTAGGGTATTATAGGTAGTCCTACGGTTTTTAGTTATCTAATAATCTTAGAATTAGTAGCTAATTATTAGTAGAAATAGAAGATAACGAGCGCTTTACGTAATTCTAGATTAGCGTATATATAATAACGTAAGCTTTATAACCCCTACTCTTTTAGGCGCTATTCTAAAGTCGGTTTACTAACTATTATATAGTATTCTATTTTAAGATTACGTAGTATTTAGTTAATAGAGACCTTATTATATATACTTTAGGTAATCTTATCTTAGTAGGCGTCTACCGGATTCCTAGGGCGGGGTATTAATACTAGGTTTAGGAAATTAATAGAGTACTATTAGATAAGGCGTAGTCTATAGTCTAAAGAGGATTAGATTAGTAGTAGTTAAGTAATAGTTAGTCTTATTTAGTTAAAGAAAAAGCTTAGTACGGGGTTTAGTATACGTATTTAATAGTCTAACGGCGGTAACGTTATAGCTAGCGGCGATAATCTAAGACGTTCTAAATAGATAGGAGTAGTAAGAACTATAATTAACCAATTATTACGCCCGTAGGATAGATATACTAAGGCCTATAGGCAGTATAGCTAAATATTTGAAAAAGTTAGTAGGGTATTAGTTGGAGATAGTCGGGGTTTTAATAGAATAGTTAATATACGCTACCGTACTTAGTTATATTCCTAAGTAGCGTCGTGTTACGAAGCTGCCCTATTCTTTTTAGGTAATACCGAAACCCTATTATAAGTGTAATAGTAAGCGGTATACTATACTATTAGAGGAATAGCCTAGTAGAGTTTAGTAGTAGGATAGGGCTAGTACCCTATCTAAAGCCTAGTACGGTATATCGTAATAGGTAAGTAGTTATATCAAATATTTTGAACTTTTATTTCTAAAAATCTAATCCACCGCATTTGCAATTATTAATAATCCAATAACTATACTACTACTAGCGATCCAATTATCTATAGCGCCTATAATATAGCTTATCTAATAGTACTCTATCGAATTCCTACCTCTTATCCTTATAGCGCCGCGTATAATTAACCTAGACTCTTATTAATATTCTTTAAAATTTACAAAAGTCTTAACTTATAGGTAGTAAAGTAGTATATATTAAAGAGTAATATAGAATACGCCTACTTTTCTAATAATAGAATTATCTAACTAATTAACTAATCCTTCCTATATAGTATTCCTCTATATAGTCTTTAGCTTCCTAGGTATTTCTAGTACCGCTAGGCTAATACCGCTGCTACTAAGTCTACTACTATCGACTATAGGCCCTCTATAACCTATATTTCTATATATACTTAATAGCGGTATAGATTACTAAGTACTTACTACGTAGTACTTAGCTATATCTTAGCTACTAACTAAGGCGCTAGTAACGTATAAGGACTCCTATAGTAATACGTATATATATACTTTTATAGGTATATATTATAGGCGGGCCTTCCCTACCGCTAGCTAGGGCGGAGACTATACGATAACGGTATAGATTACTAAGTACTTACTAAGTAGTACTTTAACTAAGGCGCTAGTAATATATAAGGACCTCTATAGTAATACGTATATATATACCTATAGGTATATATTATAGGCGGGCCTTCCCTACCGCTAGCTAAGGCGGAGACCTAGACTATATAATAGCGGGGTAGAATCGTAACCTACCTAGCTACTCGCAGACGTAGGATAGTATATAGAAGGAGGGCGGGAGGCTAGTAGGAGGTTATCTTACCTATAGGGAGTAGCTAGTATAGTCTACTATATATTATTAGTAGAGATAATATAAGTATTTCACCTATTTCCGGCGGCGATATATACGGTAGCGGGAGACGACGGCGTATAGTTCTAACTACTAGTAATAGTTTATTACGTATAAAAATAACTATTTAAGTTACGTAATAGATAGTTAATAGCTAGTAGTAGTATAGTTACTAGATTAATAAAAATTTCTAATACGGTAGATTAGGTTTTTAGAAATAAAAGTTCAAAATATTTGATATAACTACTTACCTATTACGGTATACCGTACTTGGTTTATAGCTACTAAATAGTAATTACCTAGATAGCGCTAAAAAGAATAGGGTAGCGTCGTAATACGATACTACTTAAGTATAGGCCGTTCCTCTAACGGTATAGTACACCGTATACCGCACACCGCTTACTATTATACTTATAACGGGTATTAGGGGCCGGCCTAGAGCGAGTTAATAGGGGTGTTATTAGACTAGGAGAATAAATCTAAGGAAGGAAAGCTATATATATAGAGCGTGCGTATAATATATAAGGGACGCAGCTTGATAGGCGCTAAGGCTAAAGAGGTCTAGTATTAGACCTAAGCTAAGTTAGATATAAGTCGAACTAAATCTAGTCTAACTTAGACCTAGGCTAGAGTATATAAGTACTAGTAAGTAATAAAGGACTAGTAAGTAATAAAAGGCTAGCCTATAATATTACTCTTCCCCTTAAAAAAGTATCGACCCTAATACGTATAAGTAGTCTCCTATTAGCTAGGACTGCTAGGCTTTCTAAGGTAATAGTAGTAAAAGTCTATAACTATATTAGCTACGTATTCGAACTTATTATTATCTATATTATACTATTAATAATCCGGTTACTCCTTATCCTTCTACTTAATATAGAATTATAAATAGCGCTTCTTTTCTATCTAGTAGGTATCTAAAATCTTATTTAGTTCTTATTTATCTTTATTATTAATAACTATCAGCCTTAGGGGTTCGATACGCTATTTAGGTAGTAGATCGCTCGCAGCCTTATATAATAGGCTAGGGTAAAATATATTATAGATCCGTATACTTACTAGGAGCTCTAAGCGATAGGAATATCCTACTTTCTCTATAACTTTAAATAGTTTTAGTATTTTATTATCTAGCTTCTTACTTAGCCGTAATATAGTAATATTTCTACTAGATAGAAAGACTAGATCTCCTACTTTATAAGATATATTAGATTAGTAGCGATTCGCCTAATCTATTATCTATTTACAGCTCTAAGCGGACTACTCCTTAATAAATTCTAATATATCTACTATTTTATCTATAATATTATTAGCCTTAGTAGCCTACGTCCTTTCTTAAGCGGAGGGGCTAGGCTCTACTAGTAGTAAGAAAGATATATAGGGGTAGAAGCCCTTATTAGCGAAGAACGGAGAGATTCTAGTAGTATTAGTAGTAGTATTATTATTAGCGAATTTAGTAATAGGTAGTTAATAGACCTAATCGTCCTATATATAGAAATAGTAGGTCCTTAGTTACCGCTTAATATCCTAATTAGTTCTTTCGGTTTATCTACTAGTTTCTAGGTAGAATACTATAGATAGCTTTACCTTAATTCGTAATTATTTATATAATACCTTCTAGACTAATAAGATAAACTATAGGCCTTAATCTAATACTATAGAATTAGGTAGATTATAGGTATAGAAGACGTAGTTAAGTAGGATATCTACTATAGCCTCTATAGAGGTTCCTTCGTTAATAGTAGTATATAAGACGTAATACTATTCCTTAGTAAAGCGGTCTACTAGTATATAAATAGTATTATAGTTATCTAAAATAGGGAGACCTATAATAAAGTCTATTAAGATATTTTACTAATATTATTCTAGAGTCGGTAGGGGTTATAGAAGTCTATTATACTAATCTCTTAGCACCTTACTTCTTTAGTATATATAGTAATTACGGATATAGTATACTACTTTCTCTTTTATACCTAGCTAATAGAATTAATGCTTTAGAATCTTTAGTATATAATCTCCTTCTAAGTAACCGCTTACGGGGAGATTATAGCTTTCCTTTATAAGCTCGATATAAAGCTTTAGTAAGGCGGGGACCTAAAGGCGTTCTTTATAAAAGGGGGTATAATAGCGTTAGGAGTAGTACCTAAGGTTAATACCCTTAAAGATCTAAGTAGGATTCTTTTCGATAGCCTCTTATAGCTATATATAGTCCTTATTATCCTAATTAGCTAATATAATTCTAGCGTAGAGAGATAAGTCCTTATCTATTAGCGCGTTAATTTACTCCTCTAAAGGCTCTTAGTCTACTAAAAAGGTTAGATTATAACCTTAGAAGTACTTAGGTAATAGTAGCGTATAATACTAATACTTTAAATATAGGTTATCCTTATCTATAGGTACTAAGTTAGGTAATCTAGTTAAGGTATCTACTTTCCTATTTAACTTCCTAGTATAGTATATAATCTTAAAGTTATAGTTTACTAACTTTTTAGCCTATCTTACTTAACGCTAAGTTAGCTCCTTTATCTATATAAAGTACTCTAAGCTTTTATAGTTAGTAAAGATCTAAATTAGGATATTAGTTAACTTAAGTTCTAAGCGCTAGTACTTTAGATATTAAACTATTACTAGAAGTTCCTTATTATAAATCTTATAGTTATATTCTACTAGTAGTAAGTTCTTACTATAGAATATAACTAGATATAGTACTCTATTATTATCCGCTTATAATAATACTCTATTATTAATATAGTCTAAGAAGTCTATCTCTAGTACTATTAGTTAAGATCTTTTATAGTACCTTAGTACTAAGGCGCTAGTTATTAGATCCTTTATCTCTTTAAAGGCTAATTAATATACTTTAGACTAATAGAATAGGTAATCTTTTTTAGTAAGTACTACTAGTAGTTTTACTATTTTTAAAAAGTCCTTAATAAATTAATAGTAGAAGTTATAGAAGCTAATAAATACTTATACCTCCTTTAGGTAGGTAAGGGCTTCCTAGTTAGTAACTACTTTAACTTTATTAAGATTTATTCTTAGTCTACTAGTAAATACTATTAATCCTAAAAACTTCGTTTCTTATATATAGAATTTATATTTATTAATATCTACCTAAAGGCCTACTTTACGTAGTTATATAAGGATCTTTCTAATATACTCTTAGTACTCCTTTTTAGTCTTACTATAAATTAGAATATTATCTAAGTATACTTAGTAAAAGTTATTAAGGTACTTAAATAAGGTATTATTTATATATTACTAGTAGGAGGCCGAGCCTCCGGTTAGTCTAAAAGATAATATATAGTATTTAAACACTCCGAAAGAAGTAGTAAAGGTAGTATAGTCTTTACTATCTAAATATATTCTAAGCTTATTAAATATAGTAATACTATTAAGCTTAGTAAGGTACTTATAACCTACTATATAAGTTAAGGCTTCTTTAATTAATAGAATTAGATAGCGGTTTTAAATTATAATTATATTAAGTCTATAATAGTCTACGTAAAATCTTAAGCTACTATCCTTCTTTTATATAAATATATTAACCCAGTAACTGTAGGCGCAGTTACCGCTAAACCCCTAAGGGTAAAACTCAAAATGTTCGGTACTTGCTAGGGCGACACTATTAGACTGTATATAGCTTAGTAGTCCGGGGGTGCAGTATACCCCGGAGCCCTAATAATTATCCCCCCCCTAGGGCGACGTCCACGGCGCCTAATAGGGTAGAAAAACATTATTCCCCTATAACGAGCCTGAATATTCGGTGTAAGTCGGGTCGTAAGGCCCCTAAAGGGCGCCCTACTAGAATTATTCGTGCCCGAAGGACTTAGCGAAATAATAAGTCGAAGCCCGTAAAGGATACTTCTAGTTAGCGGCCTCCCTAAAGGACGCTTCCGCTAGGTAGTAGGCCCCCGAAGGGCGCCCCTACCGGAATATTCGTGCCTGAAGGACTTAGCGAATTAAGAAAGTTAAAGCCTACAAAGGGAACTTCTAGTTAGCAGCCTCCCTAAAGGATACTTCCGCTAGGTAGTAGGCCCCCGAAGGGCGCCCCTACCGGAATATTCGTACCTGAAGGACTTAGCGAATTAATTATTCGTGCCCGTAGGACTTAGCGAATAGCGTAATTAAAGCCCCTATAGGGTACTCTATAATAGGCCCCCGAAGGGTGCCTCCCCTAGCGAAAATTTAATGCTACGGGCTGCGCGCTGAAGTAGTGTAGCGGGGTTAGGAGGGCGGGAACCCTATTAGGTCGCTTAGCAGCTAATTACAGCTGCGCTCCCTAAAAAAATCCCTTAGAAATTGCCCCCTTAACGGTATTAAACCCCGGACCTTTACGATTCGGGTTAAGATTATCGAGCTTTATCGTACCGAATATACTTATTAACCTAGTAACTATGGGCGTAGTTACCGCTGAACCCCTAAGGGTAAAACTCAAAATGTTCGGTGCTTGCTAGGGCGATACTATTAGACTGTATATAGCTTAGTGGTCCGGGGGTGTAGTATACCCCGGAGCCCTAACAAAATAGTACTAGGGACGTGTATAGTATAATACTTAGTAAGATAAAACCCTTCTTTAGGTTCTCTTTAAGGTATTCCTTTACCTTTTATAGCTTAAAGCTAGATATTAGGTATAGTTAACTTTATAATAGCCTCTTCCCTAGCTTTAGCTTAATTTTATAGTTATATAATTAATATAGGGGGAGCTCTTTTACCTTCTCTTTATTAAAGATATTAATTAAGTTATAGTACTCCTTTAGGAGCTTCTTCTTAATATTATCTTTAGTATAGACGATAGTCTTATATATTACTTTAGTAGGGGTATTCTTTCTTAGTTTATATTCTATTTCTATAAGGGTTATAGAGAAGTACTAAACTTAGTACTTCTTTAGGTTTTAGGTAAGTAGGTAGAAGGCTACTATACTAATCTAACTAATATTTAATACCTTATTTTCTTTAGGCGGGGGAGGAGTAGGCTAAGAGGTAATAACTTTCTTTAGCTTAGGTTTTACTATAGTAATCTTAGTAGGCTTTACTAGCTTTAAGGTAGTTAATTTAGCTTTAACTTCTAAACTAGAGGTAGGCGGCTTAGGCGAAGGTATACTAGTATAGTTATAATACCTTAGTATAAAGATAATATAATTATCTACTATATTTAGTAGTACTTTATACTTATTTATTTATAGCTTACTAAGGATAATATATTAGTTACCTAAGTTAGTAATAAGTATAGGTACGGTAGACTCTATATAATCGCTAACTTATATAGAAGGATAGATTATATAGGTAATAAGCTTCCTTCTTATCTTACTATTATATCCGTAAAGGTATTAGGGTTTAGAAAGGGGAATAGGGATAATA
>JAEUBA010000220.1:0-22482 GCA_018257865.1 Stereocaulon alpinum | reverse complement strand
GTAGGGGGGGTATATAGGGCTATAAATAAACTTTCTATACTAAAATTAAGCGAGATTTCTAAAAATAGAATTAGATTTAAAAAAGGAATAATAATAGATTAACTAGAGACTTCCCGAACTTCCTATTTTTAGTAGCGGAAGCTAAACTTTAAAAAACTTAAAAAAAATAGCTATAAATAGCTATTTTAAGTCTAAAATTTTTTAGTCGCTTAGTAAGTACTTAGTAAGCGAGATAAGCTACTAAGTTTAGCTAAGTTTAGCTAAGTTACTAAGTCTTCCTAAGTTTTAGCTGTAGCAGCTGCAGCGGCTAGAAAAAATTCAGCTAAAAAAACTTTTGTAGATGTCCGCGCCTAAGGATATATTATTCTATACGTTACTTCTATAGGTATTATAGTAATCTTACTACTTAGTAGCTATACCTTATATTCCTATTTTAAGATCCTAATTAACTACGATAATACGTCTACCTATTATATTCTAGTATAGTCTAATACGGCCTAGCTAATTTACCGTACGACTCTAATTATCTAAGATAAGGTATTTATATAGAATAAGAGTAACTTTACTGTAGTAAATACTACCCTATATAATATCTATAAGAATAATAATCTATTTAGTAGTATACCGGTAATTATAGGGGGAGACTTTATATAGATTATACCGGTAGTTCTTAAGGGTAATTATACTATATAGGTTAATATAAGCCTTTATAGTTCTTAGATTTAGCTATAACTTTCGATACTTAATCTTACCTAGAATATACGGCTTTACGCTAGGTCTAATAATTAGGTATTTATAAGTTAGATTACCTATATATCATATAAACTATCTTTATATAGGTTAGTATAACTACCGCTAGAAATTATAAACCTATACTAGGATATATAACTTTTTACGGAATTAATCTTTTTAATTATTAACCTTATACGTTCCTCGCTAGTACTAGATTTCTTTAAAAGTCGAGCGATCTTATCTCTACGGAATAATATAATAGTGCTCCTAAATATAGAGATCCTTTCCTATCTACCTAGCGATATACGGTATTTTCTATCTACTAATAGTTCGTTATCGGAGGGTATAATAAATAGATTAAGTCTTAAGTTTTTATAATCTCTAAAGCTATTTAGGTTCCCTTCTATATAGCTATATCTTAAGGTTAGGGCCCTAATTATATTACTACGGAATCTACACCCTAATAAGAGTATATATAATAGAATACGACTAGTTATTATACGTCTATCCTAGTAGTATATTAAAGGTCGTCTTTTAAGAGGAAAGTAGGATAGTAGGTTATACTTAATTCTAAGAATTAATCTAACTAGTAAAGATAGTAACTATCCTTAGATTCTTATATATAAATAGTTTCTAGTTCAGCTCTATTTTATAATAACTATTAATAAGTTATAAGGATAGTTACTATCTATTATAGGAATTAACCTACTATTATCCTATTTTAGTTATAGGTAGCTCTATATTATACTATCCTATACTAAAGATATATAAAGACTTATAGTTCTTTTACTAACTAGTATAGATTAGAAAATAGATAACGTTATTTATTCTAAGGTATTATTAGAAAATTAATATTATAAATTATTATAGTTATATTATATTTTTATATAGGAGAGTACTTTTCTATAAAGATCTTTATATATCCTACTTATATCCTATATAGGTTTAATTTAGACCTTTATAGGTTTAGTTTAAACCTTTATAGTTATATATAGATTTATACTATACCCTACTATCTACCCTAACTTAGCCTTACTATCTATCAAGTAATATAGGTAGATCCTATACATTGTATAGCTTTCATAGATATAGTAAAAGGTATTAGTATTCTTCTACTCTCAAGAGGATTATCTACTACTGCTTAGCAGCACCTACCTCTAGGAAGTAGGTAAGCAGTACTACCTGCAGTAAGCAGGTAAGCAGTACTACCTATAGGAGGTAGGCAAGTAGGTAAGCAGGCGCTATAGTATACTATTCCTACTTTTATACTAGGAATATCGTAATAACCTCCCTATAGATAATAAAAGATAACCGGCTTCTAGGCTAGTATAGTATATATATAAATAGCTATCGCGAAACTAAGACCTATCCTTCTTTAGCCTGCTATAAGGCCGCTTAGGAGGTGGCGGAGCTACGGCGTTTCCTACTATAGGAAAGTCTAGGCGACGCCTAAAGGGCCTAATCTAGCGTACTTCCTCTTTATACTCTTCGACGAGTTCTAATATATCTTATAGATCTTTTAAATTATACTATTAATTAAATTCTAGCCTATACCCTTTCTATCTTAGTAGATATTCCGTAGCAAGGCCTTAGCCTTTTTAAACTACCCTCTTATTTAGCAGCCGCTCTACGTTATAATCTTAACTATTAGCGGAGACCGCTTAGGGGTACGTAGGCTAGGGACGTTAATAAGGGTTATCTAATAGCAGAGGGGCGGGCTCTAGCTATACTATTATAAATATTAGATATACCTTCTAGTCTTTAGGTACGGCTAGATAATAGGCTAAACGTCCTACCCTTTTAATAACTTTAAATGGACCGACGTACTGCTGCGATAATTTAGTAGTAATACTAAGAGTTAATAGAATAGAATACCCCTTATAGAGGTATAGTAGTACCTAGTCTCCGACTTTAAGAAATATAGGCTAATACTTTTAGTTATAGTAAAACTTATTTAATATCTAGGTAAAAGCGATAGCGTCGGAGGCTATTATCTTAGCTAAGAAATAATTTAGCGTTAATAATATTATAATAAGGTCTAATAGCTTATTAGGAGTAAACCTATAGGCTACTTCGTTAGGCGTTAGTCTAGATACTAAAGAATTATTAAGAAACGCTTAAATATAGGGTAAGACCTCCGGCTATTTAGAAGGTTTATTAAGGCTATATATATAGAATCTTAAGGCGATTTCTGCGGTTTAGTTTATCCGCTTACTACTGCTATCTATTTAAGGGTGATAGGCGGTAGAATAGAGTAAGCTAATACCTAGCCTCTTAAAGATAG
This sequence comes from Stereocaulon alpinum, assembly GCA_018257865.1. Taxonomy (NCBI): domain Eukaryota; kingdom Fungi; phylum Ascomycota; class Lecanoromycetes; order Lecanorales; family Stereocaulaceae; genus Stereocaulon; species Stereocaulon alpinum. The sequence goes on along the minus strand of JAEUBA010000220.1, from coordinate 19,466 downwards.
CAGTCTAGAATTCTAAAAGGAACTTCCTATTATAGTTAGAAATTATTACTTTTAGGAGTCCCTAGTTAGTAATATTAAGTCTATCTAGTAGAGTTACTACCTATTCTTTTATACCCTAAGTTAATTTGCCTAGTATAAAGGTTATACGCTTCGTAAATTTATTAGTAACTAATATAGCTGTATTAAGGTCCTTTTCGGAAAGGGGTAGTACTAGAATAAAATCGATTATTATAGTATAGAAAGGAATAGGCGGCGAAGTAATTAGATTTAGGCTACTATATAGTACGTAGCGACGGGTCTATAGAATAAGGTATTTAGGGTAATATCTAACGAAGTTACGTAGGCACTTAATAAGTCGATAAATATACTAAGAGGATACTATAATTTTATAATATCTTTAAAATCTAGGGTAGCTATTACTATATATAATTATTAGGATATCTTTAATTAATTAATTAATTTATACGCCTATTCTAGTATCTATATATACTAATAAGGGTATTCTCTTATATTATTAGGAAATCTAGGGGGGTTAAGGGCCCTCTAGACGTAAAAGAAACCTTTTTAGAATCGCCCCTTCTAGCTAAAAACTTTCGCTTATTAGCTTACTTATTATTCTACTCCGCCTATCTAACCTTACTACTAAGCTTTATAATACTAGTAATAATAATCTCCGCTACCCTAATAGGCCCTATAATACTCTAGTAGCTCCGCCGCCTTTAGCTTCTACTTATACTTAGGCTTCTTTATCTTTAGGGTTTTTATTACTAGTTTTACTTTAATAGGGAGTTTAGATTAGGAGAGCTATTCCCTAGTAAGTTAATATTATATTAGGAATCCTAACCTAACTAGCTATCTTATAGCCGCTCTTATACTAGTAATCTTAGCTAGTATAATCCTAATATTATAAGTCTTTACCTCTTTAATAAGTTCCCTTTAAGTATCGCTAAGCTTTAGGTAGTATAGGAGAATATACTTTATATCCTAATTCCTTTATCTATAATTATAGTAGGTACTACGGACCCCTAGTACTCTTACCTTATAAAGGAAGTAGTTAAACCTATTCTTTCTATTTTAGAGTTAGACTACTATTAAGCTTTCTACCTTCCTAAGCTTTAGGTAGTAGTTATACCTTCCTTTAAATAATAGTTTATCTTATATAGGTATATAAGAGTACTTAGGGATAGTATCTTTATATACCTCCTACTACTTAATCTACTTTACTATTACCTAGCCTTATATCTTCTTAGCTAGGATACCTATATCTTAATACTCCTTAATATCCGTTTTTAGGTTATACTAATATACCTTCCTCCTTATTATTATTACCGCTTAATCCTAATCCTTCGCCTTAAGCTCCTATAGGGCCTATTCTTCCTTTTCTAGTAATAGGGTGTGAGGCGGAAGGCGAATATTAGTGCTAGGCCTAGTATACTTAGTAGGTTTCTAGTAGTAAGCGGGCTTAGCTAGGGACTTAAAGAATCGTATACGCCTTAAATTCCTTCTTACCTCCTTAGTTATTAGCTCTACTAGTAATTTATAAATTATACTCGCACTTATCTATCTATTAACCCTATAATAGTAATTACGTGCCTAGCCGCTACGTAGCTCTATATAAAAGAGGACTTACTACCTTATAGTTCTAATAACTCCGTTCGTATAGAGCTGCTTAGTTAGTAATAGTAAGTATAACCTAGGAGTCCCCTATTAACCTATAAAGTCGTAGTATTATACTATAGGAAAGTACTACTAATATTATAACCTTATAAGAAGAGGTTATTAACCCTAAAGAAGCTATTAATATAGGAGGTACGTCCTCTAGCTATACTACTAGCGAGGGCGGCGACTAAAATAATAATATACCTCTAATCCTTATACTAGTAAGCGAAGACCCCTACTTAATAGGTCTAACTTAAGAGTAATATTACTAACTTATACTACTTAAGGCTAAGAAGTAGGTAGCTATTAAAAAGCTTAAACTTACTAAATTCGAATATATATAAGGGTACTATTATAAGTATAGCGATAATTACTACTATAATATATCTTATAAGCGAGTAAGCGTTACTAAGGTACCTAAGACGTAGTACCTTACCTACTATAACTTAGTAGTTATATTTATTTAAGACTCTAAGGATTATATCGCCTTAGCCCCTTATAATAACTTCTATATAGATAAGGAAAAGACTCGCTAGTCCTCTACCTTCTTAATAGATATAAAGAGGTAGACTTAGAGAAATATAAGAGATACTATACTACGTAGTACCGGTAAACCTATATAGAAGGAGTATACCGACTAGTACTTAGATTAAGTTTATAACCTAGTAGTTAAGTCCTATAATATAAGTCGCTAGCTAGCTAGGGCGACTATAAGAGATATATAGATAGTCGCGAACTTTAATAATTACCTTATAGCCCTATAGGTATAGAGGGATCGCCCTATAGAAGACTAAAAACGTATAGAGACCCTATATAATAGAGTAGTTAAAAAGATTACTTTAGAAGCTATAAAAGATATACTCTAACCTACTATCTATACCTTACTACTACTATAGTACTAAGGTATTAAGTAGAGGTTATAAAAACTAAAGGAGCTACCTTTAATTAATAAGGCCTATACTAAGGAGAAGCTTAGTAAGTATAGTTAGCTATATATAAGATCTAAGACCTCCTATATAAAGGAGGATAGTAAGAGATTATCCTCTTTAGTATTATAAGGTCGTAGGCCTATATAAATTAAATATAAAGGTAGCGACTTAGCTAGTAAGTATAAGAAACCCCTTACTAAAATCTAGTATTATAAGTATAGGTAGTTTAGCTACTTTAAAGGCTTACTAGATTACCTAAAGTATATTACTAATAACGAATCGCGTAATCTAAGTAGCGAAAAGGGAAAAGTTAAGACCTAATACTCGCTACTAAGGTATTAGGGTTACTACCTAATAAGCGAAAACCTCGCGCTTTAGTATTATAAGGAGAAATTATAATACTACTAGATAGGCGTAATATTACTATAATAGGGTAGTTTAACTCCTACGGGGAAATTATATAGTATATTAAGTACTAGAAGGTAATAGAGATAGATAGTTATTAAATTATCTTCAGCTAAGACTCCTCTCTATTATATAAGTTAAATATAAGGAGATAAGAAAATATTCTACTAAAGGAAAACCCTTCTTTATATATTCACCTTAATTATACTAAGCCCTAATATAATCTAGGTGATTTAGCCCTATATCTACTATATTACCCTATAATCTACCTAATATATTCTAGATTACTTATATTACTAGGTCCTCTTCTAAGTATCCTTTACCTACTAACCCTATTACGTATATCGCCTATAACCTTACGGGGTTACCCGTAATAATTACTACCCTAGTAAATACTAGAGGTAAGGAGAACTTTATCTCGCAGTCCTTAATTAAAGGCGCGTAGATACCGGAGCCTAATTAGGCCCTAACTATAGTATATACTATTAATAGGCACCAAATACCGTTATACGGTATATATACGTTAAACCTCAGTCTTATAGATAGTACTAAACGGAAGTAGGAGAGAACCTTAAAGGCGTATACCGTAGATATACGAGGATATAACCTTATTCTTAGTTACCCCTAGATCTATAATATTAATCCTAATATCCGTTAACGCGAGTAGTTCTAGACGTACCGTAATAAGCCTAGGACGTAGGCGAATATTATACTTATTAATATAAAGCAATTTACTTTATTAGTTAATATAGTAATTATATATAGGAAAGGGGAAGTATTTATCGTAATCCTATATAAGACTCTACTAGTAAGTAATAATAGTTACGATAGAGCTACGTAGTATAGAGCTACGTAGTTAGACGAGCCTAGCGTACTAAATAAGCTAGTAGGCTTAAAAGAGGTCTTTTTAGAAGAATTATCTAATAGCCTTAATACGTACGAATAAGTTAAGTACCTAATAGACTTACTACCTAGTAAGCTACTAAAAAGTAGGCCGATTTATAATATATTATATAATAAACTCGCAGCGATTAGGGACTACCTAAGTACTACGCTTAAAAAGAAGTAGATTCGTCCCTTAAGTAGCCTAATAGGCTCGCTAGTATTATTTATAAGGAAAGTAGATAGTTCCCTACGGCTTTATATTAACTATAGAGGGCTTAATAAGGTAACTATTAGAAATAACTACTTATTACTATTACTCTTAAAAACCCTAGAGAGGTTTATAGGTACTAAGTACTTTACTAAGATTAATATTCGTAATATGTATTATAGGATATAGGTATATAAAGGAGATAAGTAGAAAACCTCCTTCTAAACTCGCTATAGCTAGTTTAAGTACTAAGTAATACCTTTTAGCTTTATAAATACCCCCGTAACCTTTTAGTTATATATTGATTGATTGATTGGTTTATACGCCTATTCTAGTATCTATATATACTAATGAGGGTGTTCTATTATATTATTTGTGAAACTAGTAGATGGTACACGTAGTGTGCCTTTCCTAGCCGTAAGAGAAACTATAGTATAGTGCCTAGATAAAAACTCCCGCTTATCCTTAATAATATAATTGCTTTTGGTCTAGGGATTATACCCTAGGCCTCCTTAACACCGGTAACTCTTAACTATGTTCTTTAATATTATACTAAGCGCTCTATAACATTATTTCTAATACTAACTATAATATACGCCCTTTATACTATACTCAGCTCTTAAGGACCCTGCTGTATTCTTCTATATCCTTCGACTTTATTATAGCGCTAAGCGCCCTGTAACTTTCTTTAACCTTTACTATATTAATATAGGGGGGGGGGAGGAGGGGGTATATAGCCGTCCTATAAGGGTTCGAGTTATTAGCGCTGATTAGTAGTGTTTATTAGTATCCGTAGTAGTACTAGATTTGGCTATTCGGTGGTTTACTGGTTAAGGATACGAGAAAGGGGGGAAGCTATATACACCGCCTAGGAGGCCTATACTTATATAAAGAATTAGATAGTATAATATCCCGCCGGTCGTATTAGATAGTACTTACTTCTATCCTTATACACTTTACTTTAGGGGGGAGCCAACCCTTCAGCTTGTAATTATAGTTATACGGCGCCGCTTATACTAAAGGCTCGCCTAGCTACTTAGATAGGGGCCGTCCTTTTCTAAAATACGCCTTCTAATTTATAACCTAGTATATCCTTCTCTTAGTCCTATATACCTATAACCCTAGCCTTCCCCTAGGATAGACTGCGCGTTAGTCTTAACTAGTAGATACGTATTAAGCGCACGTAGATATTAGATTTTTTGAATTAACGGCTAGGCAGGTATTACCTATACTCTTTACTTATTAGGCTGAGATACTACACCTAATACCAATTCTTACTGTCTAGTCTTAATCGTAGGGGAGGTATAATAGTTATAGTAGAGTTAGGGTAGGTATTATCGCGTTGCCCGAAAAACTCTATACGGAGTTCTCAGCAACTACGCGACGTCTTAATATCGTTCAACCTGCAATATATTAGGGGAGATATCTCAGCTCTGAATAGGTATTCAGGTTCGTAGCTAGCACCGCGTATAGGTGTATCTCTATCGCTGGCCTAGTTATATATTAATAAAGTATTTAAGCTATATATTAATATATACTGCGTAGTCTATCTAGACGACGTACTAATCTACTTAGAAATAGAAGAGTTATATTAAGAGTATATATAAAAAGTACTATATACTTTACTAAAGTATTAGCTCTATATAAAGTTACTAAAGTATATATTTAATTATAGTAAGGTTACCTTCTTAAGATTTATAATAACCCTGCGTAGTATCTAAATAGAGTAGTTATATATTAATATAGTTACTAAGTAGCTAGAACTAAGGTCTATAAAAGATATATTAGTCTTCCTTAGCTTCGTAGGCTTCTATTAGCGATTTATAAAAGGCTTCTTATAGATCGTAGCGCCTTTAACCGACCTAACCTAAAGAAATAAGAAGGGCGAAGTTAAGTAACCCTTTATATTTAATAATATTATATATAAGGCGTTTTAAATACTTAAGTAAGTATTTACTACTATACCTATCTTAGAATACTATAACTAGGAGTAAGCGCTTAGAATAGAAACTAATACTTCTAAAGTAGGTATAGGTAGAGTACTTAGCCAGCTAGGTAAGGATAAGTAGTAGTATCCTATTATATTCTTTAGCTATAAATTTAAAGGAGTAGAGATATATTAGGATATATATAATAAAGAACTATATATAATTATACTAGGATTTAAGTACTAGAGGTACTACTTATAAGGTAGTAAATACCTAATTTATATAATTACTAATTATAATAACCTTCGTTACTTTATAACTATAAAGAAGCTTAATATAAAGTAGATTCGCTAGGCTAAGAAGTTAGCTATATTTAACTTTATAATTAAATACTATAAAGGAAAACTTAACCTTACGGATACGCTATTAAGAAGGCCTAATATTATTAAACTAGATAGTAATAAGGATAGTAATAAAGACTTCCTCCCTACCTTATAAAGTAAGCTCCGTAATTAGGAATACTAACCTAATATATAGGAACGTAATAGCGTACCTATAAGTATTAAACTAGTAGTATTAATAGTATAACTAGATAGTATTACTATCGTAGATACCTAAGTTATAAACTTAGATAAGAAGGTACTTAATAGATAGACTTATATTTTAGATACTATATAGTTATCCTAACTTCTAGTTTACTAAGTTTTAGAGTCGGAGAGGTCTTATTTAGATTTATAAGAATTAATAGTAGTATAGCTACTTAAGCTATAGCGGAAGGACACTTTTATTACTAAGTAAGAATAGCGCTAAAGGTATATAACTAAATTAGATAAGCTTTTAAAATAGGGTATAAGCGAGGATAGACTACTATATTATAGCCTAGTAGTTTATATACTAAGCGACTTAGTAATAAAGGAAGAGATCCTTTATATAAATTATAATAACCCTAGTACTAAATACTTTAGTTATAAGTATACTAAAGAAGGTGTTAGGTCTAAATATTATTAGCTTAGTATAATAGGTAATATTAGAGAGTACGTTTATAGTTACTTAGATTATTAGAGGGTATAAGTATACTACTATAAGCTATATAGTAAACTAACCTTAATCCTACTAAGTAGTATAACGCCTTTCTATACTATAATAATAGACTTTATTATAGATATACCCCCTACTAAGGATATATATATAGGAAAAACTTATAATATAATCTTAGTCTTAGTAGATAAGCTTACGAAATATATAATATATATAATAACTATAAAAGACTTAATAGTAGATAGCCTAGTAGATATAATATAAAGGGAATTCCTCTTATTATAAGGTATAATATAAGAATTAATTATAGATTAAGGCTTACTATTTACTAGCAAGTTTTAGATAACGCTTTACTAATACTTAAGTATAAAGTATAAGCTTAGTACTATATTCTACCCTTAGATAGATAGTTAGACTAAGAGGTAGAACTAAGTACTTAAATACTACCTATAAGTATACTATAACTATAAATAGGATAATTAGCTAGAATTACTACTAATAGCGATATTCGTATATAATAATAGTATATACGTAAGTACTAAGCGAACCCCGTAAGACCTACTAATAGGCTATATAGTAGATCTAAGTAGTACTCTTAAGGGTAGAAGCTTAAAAGGGGAGGCGCTACTTACTATAAAGTAAGTAGAATAGTTATATAAATCCTAATTATATTTAAAAGAGATATAGGAGTAAGCTATTAAGTAGTAAGTAAAGTATTATAATAATAACTATAAAGCTATAACCTTTAAGGAGGGTAATAAAGTACTACTATAAAGTATAAATATATATACCTTACGCCTAAAGAAGAAGCTTAATTATAGGTAACTAAGACTATTTAAGGTACTAGAGAAGATAGGTAAGTAAGCGTATAAATTAGAACTCCCTACTAAATATAGTAGGATTTATCTAGTATTCTATATATTAATACTAAAGCCTTAGTATTTATAAGGTAATAACCTAAAGCTATAAGTAGTCCTTATTAATAAAGAAGAGGAATAGGAAGTTAATAAGGTACTAGATAAAAGGACTAGTAATAGCTACCTTAAGTATCTTATTAAGTAGAAGGATACTTACCCTTATAAGGATTTATAGGAACTAGTTAAGTTTCTTAGTAATATAAAAGACTCTATTAGGGATTTTAAGTAAGTAAGTAAGTAAGTAACTATAATATAGTAAGACCCTAAGTTATAAGTAAGTAAGAGATAAGGTAGGCTATAAAAGAAGGGATAGCTAGTAACTTAAAACTAAGCCTATAGGTAAATCTATTAGCCCTAAAGGGTATAACTACCTAATTATATAAAAAGTATATATAAGAATTAAAAAGAGCCCTATAAGGTAAAAGCTAATTAGTAGTAGTAAGCGCTATAAGGAGAAAGTAAAGGGCTATAAGACCTAAGTACCTAAGTATAACTACCTAGTATTAGTACGCCTAATCTATATAGGCCTAAATAGAGTAATAACTTACCTTAAATACTTAACCCTAAAAGGCTAGTAGGCGCCGCCGTAAGGCGGGTAGGGGGTAGGATAGGTATAGATAGGGTAGGAGGTAGGGGATAAGTAGTAATAAGTATAGCTATACTTATTAGCTAAGCTATACTAAGTATATAAAGCTAAATAATTCTTACCTTCCTAAGCCTAAAGGGCTACGCGTACTTCTAGGCTAGTAGTAGCTAAAAATATAGTAAGGGTAAATAAAGTAGGCGTAATATTAGGTTTATAGGGGTACCCCCCTTATAAGTACCTACTATATTTATGTTAGTAGCTACCCTTACTTAGTTAAATATATATAGCGTCTAGGATCTAGGTAATAGCTTATATATAATATAAGTAAGTATAAGCTATAGATATCTTAGTATAATTCCTTATATTCTCCCCCTCTTACTAGATATAGAATACTTACTAAGAGGGGTAGAGCCCTAGCTTAGTAGTAGCAGAGCTAGCGGAGCGGGAGGAGGAGGTAGTAGCGATATAAGAGCTCCTATAATAGGAGGCGGCTATAAGGTAGGAGAGGAGGTAGCCTTAGATAAGGTAGGAGGTAAGGAGGCGGCCTTAGTTAAGGGAGAAGCTACTATACCTACTATTAGCCTAACTTCGCGTTCTCCCTTACTTATTAGTTAATTACGTACGTAGCGAAGGTAAGAAGCGCCCTAAAGGGCTATAGTAGCGAGGGGTTAATAGCGATAGTACTACTAATATTATTAGTATATTCCTTCTATAGTTACGTAAGTATTTAAGAGTTAAAAAGAAAGTAGCAGTTTAAGGCGGTATTAGGAGATTCGCGAGATCGCTATATTAGGCTATAATACTTAACTAACTAAGATTAATACGCTAGATTCGAATACCTTAATAAGTAAGCTACCCTACTACCGTAAGAATATTAAGCTACTATAGTAATACTACTAATACCGACGCTTAATAAAACGTAAGGATTAGGAGATAAGTACTTACTATTATTAGAAGCTTAATATTACTTACTAGTAGAAAGAAGACTAGACGAATTACTATAAGGTTTAGTAAGTATAGAACGCGCTACTACGCTCGCTACCTTAAAAGTAAAGTAATTCGCGAAACGCGCTACTATTCCGTAATATACTACTACTTTATACTAAGTCGTAATAACTACGTTACTAAGGTTATAAGCTCTATAGATATTAGGCCTATAAGTAGTAATATTACTACTACTAAGGTTAACCTATAATAAGGCTTAGGGACTAAACCTCCTAAGGGGGAGGATAGTTATAAGGCGGAAGGCGAATATTAGTACTAGGCTTAGTATACTTAGTAGGTTTCTAGTATATTAGGCGAAGTTCTTAGTATACTTAGTAAGCGGGCTTAGCTAGGGACTTAAAGAATTACGTATACCTTAAATTCCTTCTTACCTTCTTAGTTATTAGCTCTACTAGTAATCTATAAATTATACTCGCACTTATCTATCTATTAACCCTATAATAGTAATTACGTGCCTAGCCGCTACGTAGCTCTATATAAAAGAGGACTTACTACCTTATATAGGGTTAGGCGTATTAGGCGCGCCCTTTCTCTCCTTCCCTATAATCTCCTACGGATTAAGCGGTTACCTTTAATTATTAAGAGGTATACTCCCCTTAGTACTTAATATCTTATAACTAAGGCGTTTAGATAGGTTTAGATAGGTATAATAACTACCTCTACTTTTAAGACCTAAACTAGTATTACCTTATATACTCTAAGTACTATCTATAGGTAGTTATTCTATATTATCGCGAGCGTCTTAATATACTTTTCTATAACTCCCTACTCTTTAGTAGGGGTATACTATATTAGAGTAGTAAATATAAGTATAGGCTTTACTACTATACTATATACCTTCTTATACTTCTTAAATATAGCTCCCTAAGTTACTTCTACTAGGTACTTAATCGCTTAGGCTTAAGTAATAGCCTTTATCTTTACCTACGCTATATATAAGCCCTAGCGGAGTTTAGTATTAATATATAGCCCTAAGACCCTAATACTCGCTTCTAGCTTAACCTCTATATTACTAAATTATACCGTCTCCTTTATATTAAACCTTTTAGGGGCGTATAATAGATATACTAGTTTATACTTCTAAAGCGCGAACGTCGCCCTATATATTTTCGCCTATATTTAGTAGAGCTTATAGGCCTATTCTAGCTACCTATAGTTTATTTCTATTATCTTACTATATACTAGTAGGTATATATTATCTACGAATCCTCCTACTTATACTAGGATTTTTACTTTTAAGTATACTTTAATTAGTAGTATATTAAAGAAGAGAAATAGAATTAGTAATATAGGTAATCCTTATAAAATCCTTATCTCTACTACCTCTACTAAGCTAGTTTTACCTCTTAGAGTAATAGATATTACTTTATCTTTAAGGAAGCTTATAGTCTACTAAATAATTCCCTTAGGGATTCCTTTTATCTTTAGGTTATAGAGTAGCCTTTTATAGGATATATTATTAAATACCCCTACTATATCTAATAATAGTAGGCTTACTATATTATCTTTACCTTAGTTCTATATTATATAGACTAAATTTATAATAGTCTTTAAGGCTATTTTTACTAAGTATCTCTTTCTACCCCCTATTTAGTATTCTAAGAGTAGGTAATTCCTTTTAGCTATTCTACTAAGATATTTCGCTATTACTATCTCTAATACTTTCCTAAGTATATTTAGTAATATAATAGGCTAGTATACCTTAGGCTCTAAATAATTAGTCTTTTTTAGTTTCTTTAGTATTACTATATTCGCCTCTTAGAACTTCTTTAGGTAGTATCCGTAGTCTAAGTATACTTAAAATATCCTTCTAAATATCTTTATTATTTCTATATATATTACTCTTAGGAACTTATTTAGGATCCTTAAAATCCCTAAAGCCTTATCTACTATTAGGTACTAAATTATATCCTTTACCTTCTTTAAGGTAATCTTACTATCTATTACTATAAGTTCTAAGTAGTTAGCCCCCTCTATATCTATTAGGTTTATTAGGGGTAAGAGTAGGAAGAGGACCCTCCTTAGGACTTCTACCTTCCCCTTAAAGTCTATTACTTTATTCCTATTTCTATCTTTAATAGCTAGGAATTATAGTAGCTCTTTAAGATATATACTCTTTTCCCTTCCCTACTTAGCGAGTTACTATACTCCTCTTAATCTTAGTAATATCTTATAGACTCCCTCTCTAAAAGCTATTATTCTAGCCTTCTATAGGGTAGTAACCTTTTCCCTCTTAGCCTAATAGAAGGCTTCCTTAGTTTCTACGTTTCTATTATAGCAGTAGGCCTTAAGCGCTACCTATAATACTTTAGTTACCTTTATATATACTCTATTCTAATATAGCTTAGCCCCTACGTACGGTTCCTTATATAGGATAGTATCTTCTATTACCTCTTATAGTATAGCTATAAGCCTATTAATATACTAGTTAATTATATCTTTAAAGTCTACTAAGTACTAGCTTATTACTTTATTTAAGATTTTTATATATTTCTAGATTTCCTCCTTAGTTACCTTCGCCTCTATTCTTTTCTAAGCCCTTTTCTAGCGTATTAGGTATTCGCTCTATATCTATTCTAGCTTTATAATAATTAGTATATAGTCTAATCCTATATTAAGGTCGTTCCTTACCTTATACTTTACTATTATATTATATACGCCTTTAGTTAGGAATATAAGGTTAATAGTACTCTCTAAGCCCCTATTCTACTATATAACTACCTTCTCTAGTAGTCTTAGAATTATACCTCTCTCTCCTACTATCTCTAGTAGCTCGTCTACTATAGCGTAGTATATTATTTATCCTAAGTTATTCTAATATAGGTAGTATAGGTTAAAGTCTCCTATAACTATATATTTACCCTTATTCCCCAGCGCTTCCTCTAGTTTTAGGATAGTTATTAGACTATCCTTCGACGTATAGCTTATTAATAAGGGGTTATAGACGTTATATACCTATACCCTCTCCCTTAGTAGCCCTCTAGTATTCTCTATCCCCTCCTTAATATCCTTCTAGGTCTTCGTAACTTAGATCTATAATAAGTATAAGTCGCCTCCCTAGTATTCTACCCCCTAGTTATTAGGATCTATCCTCTTATTTATATAGAAATATGTCCTAGACTCTAGGTCTCCTCTATAGGCTAAATAGAATCTACTTATACTTATATTATATAAGGTTCTATTTATTAGGTTATATACTAGCTCTTAGATTACTAATATATCTATATCTTAACCGAAGCGTTACGGGTAGCGCTTAAGGCCTACCGCTATAGTAGGAACGCGGAAACTAAGGAAGCCCTCCGTTAGGCCGAAAGGGAAAAGGTTACTACCCTATAGAAGGCTAGAATAATAGCTTTTAGAGAGGGAGTCTATAAGGTATTACTAAGACTAGGAGGAGTATAGTAACTTATTAAGTAAGGAAGGGAAAGGAGTATATACCCTAAAGAGCTACTATAATTCCTAGCTATTAAAGACGGAAACGGGAATAAAGTAATAGACTTTAAGGGGAAGGTAGAGGCCCTAAAAAGGGTCCTCTTCCTACTCCTACCCTTAATAGACCTAATAGATATAGAGGGGGCTAACTACCTAAAATCTATAGTAATAGATAGTAAGATTACCTTAAAGGAGGTAAAGGATATAATCTAATACTTAGTAGTAGATAAAGCCTTAGGGATTTTAAGGATCCTAAATAAGTTCTTAAGAATAGTATATATAAAAATAATAGAGATATTTAGAAGGATATTTTAAGTATACTTAGACTATAGATACTACTTAAAAAAGTTCTAAGAGGCGAATATAGTAATACTAAAGAAATTAAAAAAGACTAATTATTTAGAGTTTAAGGTATACTAGCCTATTATACTATTAGATATACTTAGGAAAGTATTAGAGATAGTAATAGTAAAATATCTTAGTAGAATAGCCGAAAGGAATTACCTACTTTTAGAATACTAAATAGGGGGTAGAAAGAGATACTTAGTAGAAATAGCCTTAAAGACTATTATAGATTTAGTCTATATAATATAGAACTAGGGTAAAGATAATATAGCGAGCCTACTATTACTAAATATAGTAGGGGTATTTAATAATATATCCTATAAAAGGCTACTTTATAACCTAAAGATAAAAGGAATCCCTAAGGGAATCGTTTAGTAGACTATAAGCTTTCTTAAAGATAGAGTAATATTAATTACTCTAAGAGGTAAAACTAGCTTAATAGAGGTAGTAGAGATAGAGATTCTATAAGGATTACCTATATTACTAATTCTATTTCTCTTCTTTAATATACTACTAATTAAAGTATACTTAAAAGTAAAAATCCTAGTATAAGTAGGAGGATTCGTAGATAATATATACCTACTAGTATATAATAAGATAATAGAAACGAACTATAGGTAGCTAGAATAGGCCTATAAGCTCTACTAAACTTAGGCGAAAATATATAGAGCGACGTTTATACCTTAGAAGTATAAACTAGTATATCTATTATATACCCCTAAAAGGTTTAATATAAAGGAGACGGTATAATTTAGTAATATAGAGGTTAAGCTAAAAGCGAGTATTAGGGTCCTAGGGCTATATATTAATACTAAACTCCGTTAAGGCCTATATATAGCGTAGGTAAAGGTAAAGGCTACTACTTAAGCCTAAGTAATTAAGTACCTAGTAAGATTAACTTAAGGAGCTATATTTAAGAAGTATAGAAAGGTATATAATATAATAATAAGGCTTATACTTATATTCGCTACTCTAATATAGTATACCCCTACTAAGGGGCGGGGAGCTATAGAAAAGTATATTAAGACGCTCGCGATAATATAGAATAACTACCTATAATAGTACTTAGAGTATATAAGGTAATACTAGTCTAAGTCTTAAAAGTAGAGGTAGTTATTATACCTATCTAAACCTATCTAGACGTCTTAGTTATAAGATACTAAGTACTAAGGGGAGTATACCCCTTAATAATTAAAGGTAACCGCTTAATCTATAGGAGATTATAGGAAAGGAGAGGAAGGGCGCGCCTAATACGCCTAACCCTATTACTAAAAAAGGAAGAATAGGCCCTATAGGAGCTTAAGGCGAAGGATTAGGATTAAGCGGTAATAGTAATAAGGAGGAAGGTATATTAGTATAACCTAAAAACGGATATTAAGGAGTATTAAGATATAGGCGTCCTAGCTAAAAAGATATAAGGCTAGGTAATAGTAAAGTAGATTAAGTAGTAGGAGGTATATAAGGATACTATCCCTAAGTACTCTTATATACCTATATAGAATAAACTATTATTTAGAGGAAGGTATAACTACTACCTAAAGTTTAGAAAGGTAGAAAGCTCGATAGTAGTCTAACTCTAAAGTAGGAAGAATAGATTTAACTACTTCCTTTATAAGGCGAAAGTACTAGGGGTCTATAGTACCTACTATAGCTATAGATAGAGGAATTAGGATATAAAGTATATTCTCCTATACTACCTAAAGCTTAGCGATACTTAAAGGGAGCTAATTAAAGAGGTAGAGACTTATAATATTAGAACTATACTAGTTAAGGTTACTAGTATAAGAGTAGCTATAAGATAGCTAGTTAGGTTAGGATTACTAGGGAATAGCTCTCCTAGTCTAAACTCCCTATTAAAGTAGAACTAGTAATAAAAACCCTAAAGATAAAGAAGCCTAAGCGTAAGTAGAAGCTAAAGGCGGCGGAGCTACTAGAGTATTATAAGGCCTATTAGGGTAGTAGAGATTATTATTACTAGTATTATAGAGCCTAGCGGTAAGGTTAGATAGGCGGAGTAGAATAATAAGTAAGCTAATAAGCGAAAGTTTTTAGCTAGAAGGGATAACTCTAGAAAGGTTTCTTTTATATCTAGAGGGCCTTCAACCCCCCTAGATTTCCTAATAATATAAGAGAACACCCTTATTAGTATATATAGATACTAGAATAGGCGTATAAATTAATCAATCAAATATCTATATCTTTTATATCTTTATTTTTAAGAAGTAGTACTATTACTATATTCTTCTTCCTTTATATATTATACTATAGTATTTTTAGGTAGGGTATATCCCTTATTAGGTAAGGGCCGCTTAGATATTCTCCTATATTTAGGTAGTCTTAATAGTCTTTACTACTCCTAAAGTCTACCTAAGGGTATTTATTAGACTAATCCTCTCTATAGATAGGGGCTATTACCCTTACTCTACCCTAAAGAGGGTTATTAGTTATCCCCTTTTTACTACCTCCTTAGTTCCTTTTTAAAGCTTATTTATTATATCCTTTAAGGCCTTTCTCTTCCCTTTAGAGATTACTTTATACTACCCTTTTAAGCTAGTTTTTTTTAGTATCGCTAGTATAAAGCTTACTAAGTATTACTTTAGGGTCTCTTTAAAGTATTTTAGCTTATACTTAATTCTCTACTTAGCCTTAATATTCTCTTTTTATTAGATTAAGTAGGTTTTACTCTATATTAAGTACTCCCCTTTATATACTATATACTTAGGCTTACTACTAGCTCTTTCTATATAATTATTAGTTATATAGTTTTAGGCGTATATTTTATAATAGGTAAGGTATTTATACGCCTTAGTAATATATCTATATCTATAGTAGTTAAAGTATTACTTAGGGGTAACCTCTCTCTCTTAATAATTATAAAAGAGGAGGCTATTCTCTACTACTATTCCCTCTATAATAAGTTAGTTCGCTACTTTTAAGCTTAAGACCTTAATTATTATTATAGAAAACCTCTTCTCCCTCTTAAGTATATCTAGCTTTAATATAAATATAGGCTACTTAGCCTTTATTATCTCTAACTCTAAATAAAGCTTCCTATTATTTTTTTTAAGGTTTTAAAGACCCCCTATTAATCCTTTATATCTATTATCTTTTCTACTCTATAAACTACTATTATTACTATCTTCTAAAGTACTCTTACTAACTTATAGAGTCTCCTTACCTACCTATTATCCTTTTCTAGCTCTTCTCTAGCCTTTACTAAGGCTATCTAAAGAATAATATCCCCCCTTATAATCCTCCTTACTATAATAATCTCCTTAGTTATCCCTCCTACTCCTTTAAATATTTATACTAGTTAGGGGAGAGTTACTATAGCTATCTATATCTTTTCGCTATTATTATTAATCCTAATAGTTATCTACTTCGCTTTTTTAATATCTTCTACCTTAGGTATAGCTAAGTAGATAGTATTTTAGCCCCTTTAGGCTATATAAGCTATATCCGCTTAGCTATTATTTACCCTTTTAATTAGGTAATCTTTATATATTAGTTAGCTATAGTACTCCTTTATAATATATCTTTTAGTAGTATTCTCCTATATATACTCCGTAATTCTTTTTACTATATTCTAGAAGAAGCCCTATATAGTCTTATTTATATTTACTTATAGTATCCCTTAGACCTTCTCTATAAACTCTAATAGTACCTACTCTATAGCCTTTATATACTACGCTCTTTTATTAGTTCTTTCCCTACCCTAAGAGCCTTATAGTTCTTTAATAGGCTTCTACTACTATCGCTATCGCTTTATTATTATATTAGGATATATACCCTATCTACCTTTACTACTAATAACCCCCTTCTCTCCTCTCCCTCTATCTTATATTATTTTACTAAGTTCGTAACCTAGTATAATTACTCGTCTAGCCTAGTAGGCCTACTCGCTCGTTATACTCGTCGTCGTCGCTATTTTATAGTATAGTACTAAGAGAGATTTCTTTTCTTAGGATATCTTTAATAAGACTTAAAGGAATATATAAGTGTTAAAACCTAGTAATACGATTAATATAGAATATTAACTAGGCTTTTTACTAAGATTAGGAACTATATTAGATACTTTAGCGAGGGGGAAGTTACTAGTCGTTTCTATCGAAGTTTCTATCAAAGCGACGCTAGGGTGAGGTCTAAAGTAAGGATCTACTTTATAAGCAGGTAGATATTCCCCTCTAATAAAAGGTAAGGGTATAGCGTCTACGCTAAGAGTATTATTAGTATTAATCTATACTAGAGTACGCTTCTAAAAGGTATTAATCTAGTAGCTAGTAACTAAACGGTTATAGAACTCCTTATTTATATTAACTAGGGTTATAGCGAAGAGTATATCTAATTCTAAATAATTATTAGGGAGTACTAAAGGCGTATAGCTAGCTAGCTTAGATAATATATTAGGTAGAATATATTCCTTCCTAGGCTTATAGGTTACGTTAAGACGGAATTATCGAAGGAATTATAAAGTATGTACTAAGCGAACGTTTATACGTATAGTAGACGTAGTAGATATAATAGAGCTTTACTTAAAGATATCTAAAATAGCGGAATAGTCTATTTAGACTCTAACTAAGTTTTTTAAAGATTCTATTATATAGCGTATCTTTTTAATTACCTAGACGAAGCCGGCTATTTCTAACTTAGTTAGCTAGTAGTTCTACTCCGCTATTATTAGTAGGCGAGAGAGGAATAAGATTAGCTATATTATAGACTACGTAGGCTATTTACCTTCTTAATTTTCGAATTCTTTTATATAAAAAACTACTATACCGAACCTAAATTCCTTAGAAGTATTAAGATTAATTTAGAGAGTTTTAGTAGGATTAAAATATACTAGTATAGAAGAGGATAGCGATAATAATAAGTATAATAGGCGAATAGGTCTACTAAGCTAGACGAGCGATTATACTAGGTTACGAACCTAGTAAAATAATATAAGATAGGGGGGGAGGAGAGAAGGGAGGTATTAGTAGTAAAGGTAGATAAGGAATATATCCTAACGCGATAATAAGGTAATAGTAATAATAGTAGAAACCTATTAAAAATCTATAAGGCCCTTAAGGTAGGGAAAGAATTAAAGAAAGAATATAATATATAAAGGCTATAGAATAGGTACTACTAAAGTTTATAGAGAAGGTTTAAGGGATATTATAGGTAAATATAAATAAGACTATATAGGGCTTCTTCTAGAATATAGTAAAAAGAATTACGGAGTATATATAAGAGAATACTACTAAAAGATATACTATAAAGGAGTACTATAGCTAACTAATATATAAAGATTACCTAATTAAAAGGGTAAATAATAGCTAAGCGGATATAGCTTATATAGCCTAAAGGGGCTAAAATACTATCTACCTAGCTATACCTAAGGTAGAAGATATTAAAAAAGCGAAGTAGGTAATAATTAGGATTAATAATACTAGCGAAAAGATATAGATAGTTATAATAACTCTTCCCTAACTAATATAAATATTTAAGGGAGTAGGGGGAGTAGCTAGGGAAATTATTATAGTAAGAAAGATTATAAGGGGGGATATTATTCTCTAAATAGCCTTAGTAAAGGCTAGAGAGGAGTTAGAGAAGGATAATAGGTAAGTAAGAAGACTTTATAAGTTAGTAAGAGTCCTTTAAAAAATAATAATAGTAGTAATCTATAGAGTAAAAAAGATAATAGATATAAAGGATTAATAGGGGATTTTTAAAACTTTAAGAAAAATTAATAGGAAGCTCTACTTAAAGTTAGAGATAATAAAGGCTAAATAGCTTATATTTATATTAAAGCTAGATATACTTAGGAGGGAGAAGAGATTCTTTATACTAATAATTAAGGTCTTAAGCTTAGAGGCGGCGAACCGGCTTATTATAGAGGGGATAGTAGTAGAGAATAGCCTCCTCTTCTATAATTACTAGGAGAGAGAAGCTACCCCTAAGTAATACTTTAACTACTATAGGTATAAATATATTATTAAGGCGTATAAATACCCTACCTACTATAGAATATACGCCTAAAACTATATAACTAATAATTATATAGAAAGAGCTAGTAGTAAGCCTAAGTATATAGTATATAAAGGGGAGTACTTAGTATAGAGTAAAACCTACTTAATCTAATAAAAGGAG